>RJWJ010003547.1:0-85018 GCA_004363605.1 Indri indri | reverse complement strand
GTATGTATTAGTATCTCATTGTTGCTTTAATTTACGTTTCTCTAAAGGAAAATTACATCAAGCATCTTTTTATATGCTTGCCATCTGTATATCTTCTGTGATGAGTTGTTTGCTCAAATCTTTTGCTCATTTTTTTTTTTTTTTGAGACAGAGTCTCACTCTTTTTGCCTGGGCTAGAGTGCCATGGCATCAGCCTAGCTCACAGCAACCTCAAACTCCTGGGCTCAAGCAATCCTACTGCCTCAGCCTCCCAAGTAGCTGGGACTACAGGCACGCACCACCATGCCCAGCTAATTTTTTCTGTTTATTTTAGTTGTCCGATTAATTTCTTTCTGTTTTTAGTAGAGATGGGGTCTCGCTCTTGCTCAGGCTGGTTTCGAACTCCTGAGCTCAAACAATCCGCCCGCCTCGGCCTCCCAGAGTGCTAGGATTACAGGCGTGAGCCACCACACCCGGCCTTTGCTCATTTTTTAATTGGGTTGCTTTTTTATTATTGATTTTTAACTTTTAACTCTCCATAGTATATTCTGTCTACAAGTCCTATAGCAGGTTTAAATTTGCAATTTTACCTCCAGTCTATGGCTTATCTGTTCATTCTGGGAACAATGTCTTTCACAGAGCAAAAGCTTTTCTTTTTTCATTTTAATAAAGTTAAGCTTCCATTATTTATTTTATGGTTCATGCTTTTGGTGTTATACATAAACTCATCACCAAGCAAAAGATAAGATAAATTTTCTCCTATTTTTATCATAGAAGTTTTATAATTGTACAATTTACATTTAGTTGTACGATCCATTTTGAGTTATTATATTTTAAGGTGTAAATGTCTGTGTCCAGGTTTATTTACACATTTTTTTTTTTTTACATATGGACTTCCAATTATTTCAGCACCATTTCAGCACTATCTTTTCTCCATTGAATTGCCTTTGTGCCTCTGTCAAAAATCAGTTGACTATATTTGTGTGTGTCTACTTCTGTGCACTCTATTCTATTTCATTGACAAATATATCTATAGTTTCTGCAATATTTCCCTGTCTTATTTATTTGAGCTTCATAGTAATTCTTGAAATTGGGTAATATAAGTTTTTGAACTTTGGTTTTTAGAATTATGTTGGTTATTCTTGTTCCTTTGCCTTTCCCTATACACTTTATTAATAGAATCAGTTTGTCAATATGTTAAATTGCACAGCATGGTGACTATAGTTAATAGTGATGTATATTTCAAAATAGCTAAAAGAAGTGGTTTTAAATGCTCTCACCCAAAATAAACAATAAGTATTTGAGGTTATAGATATGTTAATTAGCCTAACATATTATTTTTTTGGAAATGTTTAAGTTAATAAATTTATTTTCTTTATTAAATAGAGAGTTATTAATGTTAGCTTTTTCTAATTGAGTATGTTTTGATAGTTTGTGTCTTTCAAGGATTTGGTACATTTCTTCTAAGTCATCAAATTTGTGGTTATTTAGTTATTCATAGTATTCTTTTATTATCCTTTTAATGTCTGCATAGTCAGTAGTGCTTGCCCACCCTTCATTCATGGCATTGAAAATTTGTATCTTCTCTCCTTTTTCTTATTTAATTTGACTAAAGGTTTATAAACTTTATTGCTTATTTCAAAAAAATCAAGTTCTGGTTTTGTTGATTTTCTCTGTTTTCCTATTTTCAAGTTCATTGATTTTTGATCTAATATTTATGATTTTCTTTCTTCTACTCATTTTAAGTTTAATTTCCTCTTCTTTCTCTAGTTTCCTAAGGTAGAAACTTAGAGTATTTAGTTTATATATTTTGGAAACAACGTATACATTTAGTGTTAGCATTTACCTCTTAGTATTACTTTATCTGGATCTCACACATTATGATAAGATGTCATTTTATCATTTATTTATATTTAGTTCAACATATTTTTAATTTCTCTTAAGACTTCTTCTTTGACCCATGGGCTATTTGGAAGTATGCCATTTAATTTCCAAGTATTTGAGTATTTTCCAGCAATATTTTTATTATTGGTTTGTAGTTTAACAATTCCATTGTGGTCTTAGAACATTCTTTATATGATTTATATTCTTTCAAAAATTATATAGTGTGGTTTCATAGTTCAGAATGTGGTCTTTCTTGGTGGGTATTCCATGTAAACATAAGCAAAGTGTATACTGTGCTGCTATTGGATATTATATTCTATAAATATCAATTAGATCAAGTTGACTGGTAGTGTCATACAGGTCATCTATATCCTTACTGATTCTCTGCCTGCTTAATGTGTTGATTACTAACAGAGGGGTGCTGAAGTGTCCAAGTATAATACTGGATTTGTCTTTTCAGTTCTATCAGCTTTTGCCTCACAGATTTTGGTGCTATTGTAACTTGTATACAAATTCAGTATTGTTATGTTGTCTTAGTCCATTTGTGTTGCTATAAAGGAACACCCGACGCTGGGTAATTTATAAAGAAAAGAGGTTTATTTGGCTCACAGTTCTGCAGGCTATACAAGAGACATAGCTCCAACATCTGCTTCTGGTAAGGGCTTCAGGCTGCTTCATGGTGGAAGGCCATGAAGAGCTGGCATGTGCAGAGATCACATGGTGAGACAGCAAGCAAGAGAGAGGAGAGGGAGGTGCCAGATTCTTTTTAAAGACCAGCTTTTGTGGGAATTAATAGAGCCAGGACTCACTCCCCACCCTGAGGGAGGACATTAATGTATTCATGAAGGATCCACTCCACGACCCAAACACCTCCCAATTAGGCCCCACCTCCAACATTGAGGATCAAATTTCAACATGAGGTTTGGAGGGTCAGCTATCCAAACTATAGAATTCTACCTCTGCTTCCCCTAACTTCATGTCCTTCTCATATGCAAAATACAATTATTCCATTCCAATAGTCCTCCAAAGTCTTAACTTGTTCCAGCACCAACTCAAAAGTCCAAAGTCAAAAATCTCACCTGTGACTCAAGGCACATTTCTTATAGCTCTGAGCCTGCAAAATCAAAATCAAGTTATTTGCTTCCAAGATATAATGTTTGTATAGGCACCGGGCAAACATTCCCACTCCAAAAGGGATAATTTAGTCAAAAGAAAGGGGTAACGGGCTACTTGCCAGTTCAAAACCCAGCAGGGCAGACATTAAACCTTAAAGCTCCAAAATAATCTCCTTTGACTACGTGTCCCACATTCTGGACACACTGGTGTGAGGGGTGGGCTGCCAAGGCCGTGGGCAGCCCTGCTCCCATGGCTTTGCTAGGCACAGCTCACCTGGCTGCTCTCACAGGTTGGAGTCCAAATGCCTGAGGCTTTTCCAGGCTGGCATTGCAAGCTGTTGGTGTTTCTAAATTCTGGGATCTGGAAGGCAGTATCCCTACTCCTACAGTTCCTCTAGGCAATGCCCCAGTGGAGACTCTCTTCAGGGGCTCCAAAGCCACATTTCCCCTCTGCATTGCATTAGTAAAGTCTGCAGGGCCTCTGCCCCTGTAGCTGGTTTCTGCCTGGGCATCCAGGCTTTCTGATACATCCTTTGAAATCTAGGTGGAAGCTGTCAAGTCTCTACCACTCTTGTATCCTGGGAGCCTGAAGAATTAGCACTGTGTGAAAGCCACCAAGACTTATGGCTTGTGCCCTCTGGAGTGGTGTCCTGAGCAGTAAGTCCGTTTGAGTCCAGACTGGAATCTGAGCAGCCAGGATGAAGGGAACAGTATCTCAAGGTGGTGCAGGGCAGCAGCAACGCGGGCCTGTCCCCTAAAACTGTTCTTTCCTCCTAGACCTCTGGGCCTGTGATGGGAGGGGAAGCCTTGAAGATTTCTGAATTGCCTCTGGGGCCTTTAACCCATTATGTGGACTATTAGCACCAGGCTCCCTTTTAGTCATGCTAATCTCTTTAGCAAGTGGTCGCTTTGCAGCACCCCTGGATTCCTCACAGCACACTTGAATTCCTCACCTGAAAATTTTCTTCCCTATTTAGCACATGGCCAAGCTGCCAATTTTCCAAATTTTTATACTCTGCTTCCTTTTTAATTATAAATTTTAACTGTAGATCATTCATTTGCTGCTGTATCTGTTGCTCTTAAAAGCAACTATGCCACTTCTTGAACACTTTCCTGTTTAGAAATTTCTTCTTCTAGATAGCCTAGGTAATCACTCTTAAACTCAGCCTTCTTCCAAGCCCTAGGGCATGGACACAATGCAGCCAAATTCTTTGCTATGAAAACAGGGTGACCCTTGCTCCAATTCCCAATAGTTTCCTCATTTCCATATAAGAGCTCCTCAGAATGGTCTTTACTCTCTGTATTTCTGTCGTCATTTTGGTCACAACCACTTAGCCAATCTCTAAGAAATTCCAAACTTTCCCTTGTCTTTTTGTCTTTTTCTGAGGCCTCCAAACTCTTCCAAAATCTGCCCTTACCCAGTTCCAAAGCCACGTCCATGCTTCCACATTTTTAAGTATCTTTATAGCAACACTCCATTCTTTGGTACCAATTTTATATCTTAAGTATGTTTGTGTTGCCATAAGGAATACCTGAGGTTGGGTAATTTATAAATAAAAGGTTTATTTGGCTCATGGTTCTGCAGCCTGTACAAGAAGCATGGCACCAACATCTGCTTCTGGTGAAGGGCTTCAGGCTGCTTCCACTCATGATGGAAGGCAAAGGGGAACGGACATGTGCACAGATCACATGGTGAGACAGGAAAAGAGACAGAGAGAGAGAGAGAGAGAGAGAGAGAGAGAGAGAGAGAGAGAGAGAGAGAGAGAGAGAAGAGAGCGAGGAGGGAGAGGGGAGGGAGGTGCCAGGCTCTTTTGAACAACCAGCTCTTACGGGTACTAATAGAGCAAGAACTCACCCTTCACCAGGCAGAGCATTAATGTATTCATGAGGGATCCTCTCCCATGACCTAACCACTCCTTATTAGGCTCTGCCTCCAACACTGAGGTTCAAATTTCAACAAGAGATTTGGGGAGGTGTCCAATATCCAAACTATAGCATATATCTTCTGGGAGAATTGATCCCTTTATCATTCTATAATGTCCTTCTTTATCTCTGATAATCTCCCTTATTTTGAAGTCTACTTTGTCTGAAACTAATATAATAACTTCAGATTATTTTATTACTGTTAGCATAGTATATCTTTCTCTGTACATTCATTTTTAACATATCTGAGACTTTAGAGTGATTTTCTTATAGACAGCAATGTAAGTAAATATTTGAGTCTTTTAAAAAATCTACTCTGGCAATCTCTGACTTTTAACTGGTATATTTAAACTATTCAAGATTAATTGATTATTGTTATAGTTCAGTTAATATATACCATCTTTGCAACTGTTTTCTATTGGTTTTATGTTTTCTCTGTTTCTTTTTTGCCCTCTTGTTTTTGCTTGCTCTGGTTTTAATTGAGTATTTGTGATTCCATCTTATCTCATCTCTTGGCATATCATTTATGCTTCTTTTTTTGGAGACAGTGTTCCACTCTGTTGCCTGGGCTACAGTGCAGTGGCATGATCATACCTCACTGCAACCTCAAACTCTTGGGCTCAAGGGATCCTCCTGCCTAAGCCTCCTAAGTAGTTAGGACTACAGGTGCGTGCCACTACACCCGGCTAATTTTTTTATTTTTAGTAGAGATGGAGTCAAGCTCTTGCTCAGGCTGTTCTTGAACTCCTGACCTTAAGCAATCCTCCCACCTTGGCCTCCCAGAGTGCTAGGATTACAGATGCGAGCCACCATGACTGGCCTCATTAATGCTTTTTTTTAATTTTATTTTTTATTTTTTATTTTTTTTTATTGTTTGTTGTTTATAGGGGTACAGATGTTTAGGTTACGTATGTTGCCCTTGCCCCCCCTTCCCCCCAAGTCCCAGTCCCAAGCGTGTCCATCTCTCGGAGGGTGCGCATTGCACCCTTTGTGGACAGATATATGCATTTATGCTTTTTTAAAAAACATGTTAAACAGTATAAATTAGTTATTAAGGAGTAACAGTAAGGACCGTGAAGGAATCTTTTTCTGATCTTCACTCTGAGAACCTGGTGA
Source organism: Indri indri (assembly GCA_004363605.1). Lineage (NCBI taxonomy): Eukaryota > Metazoa > Chordata > Mammalia > Primates > Indriidae > Indri > Indri indri. Next base: position 79,001 of record RJWJ010003547.1, on the reverse strand, counting down.
ATTCCTAGAGTGACAGTCCATGTGTATGTGATGACCCCCTCATGACTCCAGAAAGTTTCTCATTCTCAAAGTAGTCTGCACTCAGCCTTCGGAAATCTGTCTAAATAATCGTTTAAATGTCCCTACCAGTTTAAGAATTTCTGTGGTTTCTGTTCCATGTAAGCCAATTTTGAAGGCTATGTCTCTCTGGATGTGACTGTGTCTCCAGATTTTGGGGTGGTGATTTGCTCTGTGACTTCAGTTCTCATAGGGGTCCAAGAATGTCATTGGTTTTGTTTGTTAGTTTGTTCAGCCTTTTCTTATTTTAATTACAAGTGTGACAAATTCCAAGATCTTTGTATGATCTGAAATTGAAACCAAAATCTTTCCTTTTTATGCCCCAAATCACAACCTCAACCCACCCCCTCATTCCACTATTTCTGCTATCTTTGAGTAAGGCTGATTCTGATCACCATATCTCTACATCTAGAATCAATTCATGCTCATAAAAAAGCATAAAAAAACAGGGTCAGTGTCTGGCAGAATACTAATTGGCTCATTAACTGTAAGTACATCATTTTATGTTCATTATCCAGGATCAGGTTAAGAATAGGTAAAATCCTGAACTCAACCTATTGTTAATGAATATATGCTTTTTTTGCAATTACAATAAATAAATAGCAACCAAAAGGAGTTTAGAGGGAAAAATGTGAAACAGATATGTTTTCTCTAAAAAGATTGTAGAAAAGTATGCTAGTGGACATACAGTGGTCATTGGTCATTGAACTTCACTGGAAGATTAGGGCGAGGGGGTAAGCTTTCAGGTCAAGATCATTCCCTCTATACTCTTGGATTTCACTCTTTTTGGGATCATCATTCCTTGAGAAAAATATGGTGAAAGATCAGGATTTTCTTTCTAGAAAAAGTACCTTCCTGCAACAAAAGTCCATGTTCTATAGATAAAATGTTCTTTTAGATTTTGTTTATTAGAAGACTCATAATGGCCTGTGACACTCATAATGGCCTTAGTCCTGTTACATGCCTTGTCGGTCAGCCCCTTACTTTTTTCTTGTCTCCACTACCCAGGGACAGCAGCCTCTCTACTCAGAGAACTTGTGTTTAGATCAGGGGTCAGCAAAATTTGACTCATCAATAAAATAAAGTTTTATTGGAATACCCCACGCCCATTTTTTACACATTGTCTATGGTTCCTTTTGTGCTACAACAGCAGGGTTGAGTGGTTGTAGTAAAACCAAAAATATTTCCTGTCTGGCTCATTATAGAAAATTTTTGCTGACTCCTGTTTTAGATGAAAGAGTCCAGAAAAGCACAGCTGATAGGAGCTAATTGATAAAAGAGTTACCCTGCCCAAAGATGTTTACATTTTGACAGGGATCGAAATGCTTTCAATATGAAGAATTGAATGTTCAGTATGAAATTTTTGTTTCAGTGAGAAAATGTGTGATATCAATTGATAAGCCCCTGACTCAGCTCATTTACATATGTGGTCAGCCTTGCCAGGAAGCAGAAAAGGCTTCATCTGGACAATTCCTATAAATCAAGAATTCCCAACCAACACCAAATTGGCTTACACAAAACTTTATGGTAAATTCTATCTTTTGGTACTAAGCTGGCTTTCATTTCTTTTTCCCCTCAACCAGTGCTGTCAAATGGCATCCTAGTTTTCCAGAAAAAGAGGAGCTCTATTTGATGTTCTTTTCCTCAGGGCCTCAATATGGTGGCTTCCTAACACAAATACTAGTTTTCTAGTGCTCTTTGCTTAGAGGACCAGAGTAAGCAGTTATAAACAGCTTTTTCTGCAAACATTAATGTTCAGTGGGCCAACAGAGGAACAAACATAGAGTGCACACAATGGCATTTCTCTCCAGTTTAATATTTACACAAGCTACTCATTAGTTGAAAGACCAAACAAGCCAGTTGTGCTAATATCTACATAAAGGCCTTATCAGGGAAGAGCCTCTGACAGAGAATGCTTTGGCTTCACTGCCCATCTGGCCAGCCAAAGGTGCTGAGCACTCAGATTTATGACTATTTATCCTCTTCAAGGCTCCAAGCCAGTCTCTCAAAGGATTGCTTCTTAGCTGGGGAAAAGGGGTATAAAGATAACCTAAGTTTTTTCTTTATTCTTTGTGCTACTTTTTTCCTAGCTTCTTCTATTTCTGCTTCTCACTTCTACCTCACCCTACCCTATCCTTTGTTTATTTCCTGTGAGCTTACTGTGTGCTGTTTTGCCATTTTGCCAAATAACTTGGTCCTGTTGCATGAGATAACATGCTGTGGTGGAAAGATGTAGACTTTAAACAGGATGCAAAGAATATAAATGATGTATTCAGAGAGAACTGAGCTCAGTTTTACAGAATGCTAGCTGGTGTGAACTTAGGCAAGTCATCTTACCTCAGTGAATCTCAATTTCTTCATCTGTAAAATGAGGATGAAATACCATATATCTCAAAAGGTGATTGTCTTAGTCTGTTTTCTCTTGCTTATAACAGAACACCTGGAACTGGGTAATTTATAAAGAAAAAAATTTATTTCTTACAGTTATGGAGGCTGAGACGTCTAGGGTTCGGGGGCTGTACCTGGTGAAGACCTTCTTGGTGGTGGGGACCCTACAGAGTCCACAGGCGGCACAGGGCATCACATGGTGAGGGGGCTAAATGTGTAGCTCAGGGCTCTCTTCTTCTTCTTATAAAGTCACCAGTCCCACTCCTATGATAACCTATTAATCCATTAACTCATTAATGGCTTAATGACAGAGCCCTCATGACCTAATCACCTCTTAAAGGCCCCATCTCTCAATACTGCCACACTGGGGATTAAATTTCAACATGAATTTTGGACGGGACAAATATTCAAATCATAGCAGTGATTAAGAAGGTTAGTTGAGTTAATGCCTATAAAATACATAGCATGGTACTTGATTATTGTAAACACTGAGTAACACCAGTTACTGCCTCATTTTCTTCTCTTGCCTCATTCTTCTCAATGGGTCCTCTTGATTTCTATGGCTTACTTGGCCTCTGATTCATCTTTCCGCAGGCCCTTGTGTTTTACAGATGCTTTTCCTCTCTGTGCTCACAGTTCTGCTAGCCTTTTACTTAATCCAGTAGAGGCCACCATCTGACCTTTAGTTTGGATAGCTTACTGTACTTCCTAGGGACTTGGAAACCTGCACCCAATAACACACCCTTCAATCATTTAGAAGTGTGGCAGAATCATTATGTGGTGATTTGCACATAAATGGTGCTGTGTTTTATTTAGCCATGACAGAAAAGAATGTGTAAACAACAGCATCTGCATGAATATGCATGTTGCTTAATGACACCATTATTTAATTTGCTCCTTTGCCAAGACTCACCTCACAGATGGTTCTAGGAAGGCCCCAGAAATTACATTGAAATCACTAAATATTCATTCTTTTCTTGCCAATTCACTTAGTCTTTTAAGATTTGTTAGGGCATATCTAAGCAACAGAGATACCTCACATTGATTCAGATTCTCCTTTTAAGTAAGCGATTGAGGAGATAAACTCTTCCAAACACTATGTCCTGAAAATCAGAAACATCCATTATATAGCCTTGTGTTACATGTCTTTTGTTAACTCCTCTCCCCACAATTCTTGTCCCTGTCTTCACCCCCATGTCCCATGTATACTATCGACCTAGGCTTTAGTTTTTACTACCCTTTCTTATATTCTTTTACTGTGTTAGATTGAATTGTTGATCATAATTCTTAATTTTCTTGTAGTCGTATTATATATTCACATCTTTGCAATGGCCTCATGATGGGCTGAATATACATTTCTGTCCCCTAATGTTAGGCTTGGCTGTGTGACTTGTTTTGGCCAATGTGATGTTGGTGGATACATTGCTAACAGCAGCTTGAAAATGTGCTTATCTCGTTGAGATTAGCTCCTTTTGTACTTCTGCCATCATCATGAGTTGAACTTGCTTCAAGTACCTTGTTGGTCTGAGGAGGATAAGAGACTCATGGAGCAGACCTGGACATGACCCACAGCTTGTAGCCTAATCTAACCAACTTAGATTAGACAAACCCAAGTGACGCAAAGACCCATTACCATGAGAATAAATGATTATTCTTATATGCTATTGAGTTTTGGGGGAGACGTTATAGTTATGCAACAATAGTAATAGCCAATTAATACATTCACTTGCCATATGTGAGTCTTCCACTCATGCATTACTCACTTCTGAATACTTCCCCAGAATCCACATGGCTCTTTCCAGTATTCTGTGGATCATTTTCTGTAAAGTTTGGTATCTACTTTGTATGGTGGTGGGGGTGGAGACATACTTTTTTACAATGACGATTATATTTCATGTTTATTAGTGCTAAATAGTGCTTCATTCTTTTAAAATGTGAGTTCTTGTCATCTCCTAGAAGCCTGTGTACTAGGTAAGGCAGATTCTCTCCTTGCTAGATGAACAAAGTGATGTTCTGACAAGACAAGTGATTTGTTTAAGATCATGGGGGAAATGGCTAAGAAGTTATCTGATTTCTATTCCAGTACTGTGCAAATCTTACCAAGCTCTAGGAAGAGAGATCGTATAATTTACTTCTGCTAAATGTCTTGGCTCCTAGCACAGTCTAAAACAGAATAGGTGCTCAAAGCATGATTGTTTTCTGGTGTAAGAATCAGCTGAAACCAATATTTACATGCCCTGGAGCATTTTTATATAAGATATATTTCTTCTCTTGAGGGTAAAGAGGTAAACTTCCTTTCTGTAGTGCTCAGGCTATATTTATGCACCCAACAAAACACATCAAGGTACAAAGAAATAGGCCAGGCATTGGCAAAGTTACCTTAACACATTGCCTGCAATCTAGACTGAAAAGTAGTTGGGAGTGTGTATGGCCTATTAATATTTTCCAAATGGCTGCAATAATATCTCTCATCCCATTTGCTTTTCTACAATGTGGTCTTGTCACTCCCATTTCAATAGGTGGAGTCTAATTCCTATCACCTTGAATCAAGAGAAGAGTGGAAGTGATGCTATATAACTAACAAAGATAGGTCACAAGAAGCAATATATTTTCTGCCTTGTCCACTGGGACATTTATTTTTGGAGACTTGAACCATCATATAAGAAGTGCAGCTACTCTTAGAGCATCATGATGAAGGAAGCTCAGGTCACATGGAGAAGCCACATGTAGGTACCTTAGTTGAAAGGCCCAGATAAGATCCAGATCCCAATTATCGGCCAATATCAACCAGCAGACATGTGAGTAGAAAAGTCATCTTGAAATGGATGCTCTAACACAAGCTGTTCCATCCCTAAGCCATTTGAGTTTTCTCAGCTAAGACCCCAGATATCATTGAGCCAAGAAAACAATCCCCATTGTGACCTTTCTAAATTTCTGACCCATAAAATTTATGAGCATGATAAAATATTTTTATGTCATTAATTTTGGAGTGGATTATTATGTAGCAATGATGAGAGCAGGAAGAGAAAACAGTCCCACTGAGAGTCTATGGAATAATTAAGAACATGGACTTTGGAGTCAGATTGATCTAGATTTAAATGACAGCTCTATCATTTCCTTGCTGTATGATCTTTGGCAAAACACGCAGCCTCACTGAGCTTTAGTTATCATGTTTGTAAAAAATGCATAATAATATTACAGTCTTCATAAAGTGATTGTGAGGATTAGATGATACATGTACAAACATTTAGCACTTTGTCTAAAGCATAGAAAATGCTCAATTAGTGCCCCAAGTTGTTGTTGTTGAGTCTAAAGTCTTATATATTTTTTTTCTTTTGAGACAGAGTCTCACTCTGACACCCTGGCTAGAGTGCAGTGGTGTGATCATAGCTCACTGCAACCTCAAACTCCTGGGCTCAAGCGATCCTCCTGTCTCAGCCTCCTGAGTAGCTGGAGATACAGGCTTGTGCCATCACACCTGCCTAATTTTTCTATTTTTTGTAGAGATGGGATCTCACTCTTTCTCAGGCTGTTTTTGAACTCCTGGCTTTAACCAATACTCCCACCTTGGCCTCCCAAAGTGCTAGGATCACTGGCATGAGCCACCCTCCATAGACAGAGGATGGATCTAGCTGAGTTGACACTATGACTACTGCTGCCAGGTTTTAAACTTCCAGTTTGGCTTGTGGACTTCAATTTTGTTGATACAAAGGCTTAGAACTTTGTCCCCTGACAGGTCACCTGAGGCTAATTATTTTACTACTCTCTTTTCATGGATAAAATGGAAAGGTTCTCCCCTTCCCTCAACACTCCACCAAAAATCTTATTTATTGCTCTGTTTCTTTCCTGAAGTATGCATCATTAGTAAATCCTTGAATCTGAGACAGTAGAAGACTCTGCTCAAATGCATGCATGCTATATAGTGGGGAGGACACATGAACACGATGCTCATTATCATCTGTGGAAACATAAGTTCATCAGACAGACTTTGGATTCAGTAGACATTTAACTTAGTATATTTTCTGTATCAGGCATGGAGCTAGGTGCTTTTTAGTTGCTTTATTATCTCCTTGAGTCTTTATAAGACCTCTGTAAGATAAATTTCATTATTTTTCCCATCTTACAGATGAGGCTACTGAGACCCAAAAAGGTTCAAGTTACGTACTCAATGTCACAGCTGCTGAGTAGCATATTTATGCCTGAATGCCAACTAAGGAGAGGTAAATAGTGAACTTCTAGATAGAGATAAGTCCTTGAGAGGGGATTTAGCATGGGAATGGGAGACACCTTGAAAATAAATTTCTTACATTGCCACCACAGTGTCAGGACTTTCTTTTTCTTTCCTCCCTCAACTTCTGGGTTTTATACCTTATTTTCTCTCCCTATCGCTTAGCCTCAGGGTAGAGGGAATTCAAATGGTGGTCAGATTTGCTAAGGCAATTGTTGAGAAAAAGGCCATTCTGGTGTGTTGACCTGTCCGCCCCCTTCCTCCTTCTTCTCACACCTTCACTCCATATTTCTGTGGCTCTGTATGAAGTGGAACAACTCCTGAATGGGAAGCTATTTAGAATAGAACCATTGTAATGTAGAATCAGCAGGTTTGGCTACTCTTCCAAGAAATTAAGATGATACTGGTCAACCTACTATGTCAGGTATTTCTAAAGAAAGATCAGTCCCAAGCCTGAATGTACACCATCTTCTAGTTTCCAAACTGCTCAGAGAAGAGTTCTATAAGAGTTTACCATCTCCTACCATCTGTAGACTTTGAGGAGAGAATAGATACTGTTTTATTGCAAAAATCAGGCTGGACTCTACCCTTCAAACAGCCATTTTGGGGGAACTTAGGTCTTGAAAAATGCTCTCAAGGTGAAAATTTCGAGGGCTCCATAATCCTCTACAATTTAGCACCTGTGGAAGCAGGCCCAAACCAAAACATTTTTCCTTTCTCCAAGCTAGAGATTTGAAACAAACTATGAACTCTGTAACTAGAATAAACTATGTGAATCTCTTTAAGTCTCAGCTGTATTTCAAAATTGTTTTGTATTATAGATAATTTTTTTTAAAAAACTAAAGTAATTTTCAAGATACACTTCAAAAAGCAGTTTTTTTTTCAAGTAACAGCTTGGTTCTACTCCAGTATTCTTCCACTGAATCTGGGCTGAATGTGGACTCTGTATGCTTCAAATTTCTGCCTATTATCAAAAAGATAAAAAATAATAAATGCTGGCAAGGATGCAGAAAAAAGGCAATTTTCATATACTGTTGGTGGGGAATGTAAATTACTACAGCCATTATGGAAAACAGTATGGAGGCTCTTCAAAAAACTATAAACAGAAGTACCATATGATCCAGCAATCTCATTACTAGGTATTTATCCAAAGAAAAGGAAATCAGTATATTGAAGAGAAATATGTGAACCTCCAATGATTACTGCAACTCTATTCACAGTAGCCAAGATATGAAGTCAATAGATGAAAGGATAAAGAAAATGTAGTATATATACAATATACAGTATTATTCAGCCACAAAATGAATGAAATTCTGTCATTTGAGGCAACATGGTTGAGCCTGGAAGACATTATGTTAAGTGAAATGAAGATAAATATATGCCATCACTCATATGTGGGAGCTAAAAAAAATTGAGCTCATAGAGGAGAGTAGAATTGTGGTTATTAGAGGCTAGCAATGGAGAATTGGTTAATGGATATAAAGTTGCAGCTAGATGGAAAGAATAAATTCTAGTGTTCTATAGCACTGTAAGGTGAATATGATTGATAATAATTTAGTATATATTTTCAAAAAGCTGAAAGAGAGATTTCAAATTTTCACAACACAAAGAAATAAATGATAAATGTTCAAGGTGATGGATATACTAATTATCCTGATTTGATCATTACACATTGTATACATGTATCAAAATATCACTCTATGTCCCATAAATATGTACAATTATTATGTGTCAACTGGAAATAAAAGGAAAAAAAAGGAAAATGCAAAAAAGAAAAATCTCTGCCTGAGCAGAGTGGGATCATCATCATCATCATCATCATCATCAATAGGCTCCAGATTGCCCCCAGCAGTGGGATGGTCCCCATGGTCACCGACTTCAGGCTCACTTCAGTACCAGGCTGACCCCTGCAGCCCTGGTCATCAGGCTGGCACCCCTGGAACCAGGCTCCAGGTTGGCTCCTGTGGATACAGTCTCCAGGCCTGCCCAATACCAAACTAGCCCCTTTAGCCTCAGGCTCCAGACCAGTACCAAAGATTGAGCCTCCAAGCTTGCCCTAGGGCCAGGCAAGGTCCTACAGCCCTAAGCTCCAGGCCAGCCTGGCAGACTTGGTCTCTGGGCCTGCCCCAGTGCCAGGCTGACCCCACAACCCCAGGTCTGGACTGGCCTATAGCCAGTAAGGCCAAAGTGTCCCTGGGCTTCAGAACCACTCTAGTGCCAGGCCAACTCCAGCACAATCAGGCTTCAGGTTTGGCCCAAAGCCAGGTTAGCCTCAGTGGCCCCTGGCTTCAGACTGCCCACATCACTGAGGTAACCTCTATGGTCACAGGCTTCAGGCCTGCCCTAGTACCAGGCTGATCCTCTAGTCATCAGGCTGGCATGTGCAGAACCAGCCTCCAGGTTGGCCCTTGCAGATACAGGATCCGTGCTCACCCAGCACCAAGCCAGCTTCATGCAACCCCAGGCTTCAGGCCTCCCAAGTACCAGATTGGCATCCCTGGCCTCAAACACTTAGTGGGTACCTGCAGATACAGGCTCCAGGCCTTCCCAGTGCCATGCTGGCCCTTGCGACTTCATGCTCCAGCAGACCCTGGGGTCCAGATCTGTCCCAGTAAACCCCGGCACTGGATTTTCCCCGATGGACCCAGGCTCCAGGATTACCCTTGTCTACAGGTCTCAAGCTGGTCCCCAAGGCACCAGGCCCCAGGCCAGCCCTTGCGGACCTAGCCTCTAGATCAGTACCTGCACGCCCAACTTCTAGGTGAGCACCAGCAGACACAGGCTCCAGGCAGGTCCCCATGGCCCTAGGCTCCAGGCCAACTTCAGTGGCTCCAGGCACCAGGCCGGCACTCATGATCCTAGTCACCAGATTAGCCCTGTGGACCCAGGTACCATGCTCACCCCAGGATTCAAGCAAGTCCTTCTGGCCCCAGGCTCCAGGGAAGCCAGGGTATGGGTCTACTCCAGCAGATCTGGGGTCTAGTTCCACCCCAGTAGATCCTGGTGCCAGGCCAGACCCTGTGGACTGAGGCACCAAGATTGCCACTGCAGGTGCAGGCTCCAGGTCAGTTGCTGTGGACCGTGGACCAAGACCCATCCCCGCACACTTAGGCTCCAAGCCCATCTCAGCACCAAGCCAGCCCCCATGGACTGAGGCTCCAGGCCTGTCCCAGTGGTCCCAGACACTAGGCCCACCTCGGTGCCAGGTAAGTCTCCATGGGCTCAGACTCCCAACCCATCCCAGTAGACCCAGGTATCGGGCCCATCCCAACACCTGGCTGGCCCCTGCAGAATCAGGCTCAAGGCCCACCCCAGAAACCAGGTCAGCCCCTGTGGACCCAGACTACAGGCCCATCCCTGTGACCAAATCAACAGGTACACTCCAGTGAATCCAGACATCAGACTCAATCCTACAGATCCAGGTACCAGGACAGCCTGCCCAAGGAGACTTCAGACTCAATCCTGCAGACCCAGGCACCAGAACAGCCTGCCCAAGGACTCTAGGAGTAAGCTTTTTCTTGGACCATGCTAGACGGCCTGCCCAGAATCTGTGGTCAAGCTGACTGGTGAAGGGCTTTCTCAGACAAAGCAAGTCTACAAAGACTGAAATAAGTCCCTACTTCTTCAAAAGCACAGACATCAGCATAAGGTAACAAGAAACATGAAAAACCAAGGAGATGTAACACCACCAAAATAACAGTAGTAGTAACTGACAATGTTGCATGGTAGATTTCTAGAATTTATTCATCTTGCATTTATTCACTTTGTACCCACTGAAGAGCATCTCCCCATTGCCCTCTCCATTCGGCCCCTGGCAACCACCATTTTACTTTCTGCTTCTAGAGTGTGACTATTTTAGCTACCTTGTGTGAGTGGAATCATGTAGTATTTGTCCTTCTGTGACTGGTTTATTTCACTTAGCATAATGTCCTCCTGGTTCATCAATGTCACATATGAAATAATTCCTCCTTTAAGGCTGAGTAATATTCCACTGTATGTATATACCGCATATTCTTTATCTACTCATCCATCAATGGGCATTTAGGTTATTTCTACACCTTGCCTACTGTGAATAATGCTGCAATGAACATGGGAATACAGATACCTCTTCAACATCCTGATTTCAATTCTTTTGGATAAATACCCCAAAGTGGGATTGTTGGACTATATGGCAGTTCTATTTTTAATTTCTTGAGTGACTTCCATACTGTTTTCCATAATAGTTGTACCAATTTATATTTCTGCCAACAGTGTATATGGGTTCCCTTTTCCCCACATCTTTGCGAATACTTATTATCTTTTGTCTTTTTGATATTGGCCATCCTATCAGGTGTGAGGTGATATCTCATTGTCATTTTCATTTGCTTTTGCTTGGTGATCAGTGATGTTGGGCAACTTTTCATATACAGGTTGCTCATTTGTATGTCCTCTTTAAAAAAATGTCTAGTACTGCCTTTGCTCATTTTCCATAGAGTTATTTGGTTTTATTCTTTTCTGTTGAATTGTAGGAGTTCCTTATATAGTTTGGAATTTAACCCCTTATCTGATATATGGTTTGCAAATATTCTCTCCCATTCTGTAGATTGCCTTTTCACCCTGTTGATTGTATCCTTTGCTGTGCAGAAGATTTTTAATGTGATGTAGTCCTACTTGTCTATGTATGCTTTTGTGGCCTGAACTTTTGGTGTTATGTCCATGAAATTGTTGACAAATCTAATGTCGAGAAGCATTTTCCCTTTGTTTTCTTCTAGGCATTTTATAGTTTCAGGTCTGATATTTAAGCTGCAATCTATTTCGAGCTGATTTTTGTGTATGGTATAAGATAAGGATTCAATTTTATTCTTTTGTGTGTGGATGATATACAGTTACCCAAATACCATTTGGTGAAGAAGGTATCCTTTCCCCATTATGTATTCTTGGCACTCTTGTTGAAGATCAGTTAATCACATATGAATGGATTTATTTCTGGACTCTGTATTCTGGTCCATTGGTCTATACATCTGTCTTTATGCCATTATCATGCTGTTTTAATTACTGTTGCTTTGTAATGTATTTTGTAATCAGGAAGTGGGATGCTTCCAGCTTTGTTCTATTTTCTCAAGATTGCTTTGGCTATTCATGGTCTTTGTGGTTACATATAAATTTTGAAATTGTTTTTTTCCTATTTTTATAAAAATTCCAATGGAATTTTGATAGGGATTGTGTTGCATCTTTAGATTGCTTTAGGTAGTATGGACAATATTAACTCTTCCAGTCCCTGAATATGAGATGTCTTTCTATTTATTTGTGTCTTCTTTAATTTCTTTCATCAGTGTTTTGTAGTTTTCAGTGTACAAGTCTTTTACCTCCTTGGTTAAATTTACTTCTAAGTATTTTATTCTTTATGATGCTATAATAATGGGATCATATTTTAAATTTCTTTTTTGGATAGTTCAGCGTTAGTGCATAGAAAGACCACTAAGTTTTGTATACTGATTTTGTATCCTCCAACTTTACTGAATTTGCTTATTAGTTATAACAGTTTTATTTTATGGAGTCATTAGGGTTTTCTACAAATAAAATCATGTCATCTGCAAACAGATAATTTTATGTCTTCCTTTCAGATTTGGATGGTTTTCATTTCTCTTTCTTGCTTAATTGTTCTGTCTAGGAATTCCAGTATTATGTTGAATAGAATTCGTGAGAGGGGGCATCCTTGCCTTGTTCCTGAACTTAGAGGAAAAGCTTTCAGCTTTTCACCATTAAGTATGATGTTAGCTATGAGCTTCTCATTTATGTTGAGTTAATTTCTCTCTCCTGGTTTATTGAGAGTTTTTATATTGAAAAGTTGTTGAATTTTGTCAAATGCTTTTTCTGTATCTATTGAGATGATTACGTGATTTTTAATCTTTGTTCTGTGAATGTGGTGTATCACATTGACTGATTTTTGTATGCAGAGCCATCCTTGCATCCCACAGATAAATCCCTCTTGGTCATGGTGCATACTCTTTAATGTATTGTTAGATTTTGTTTGATAGTATTTTGTTGAGGATTTTTGCATATATTTTGATTAAGGATATTTACCTGCAGTTTTCTTTTTTTGTGGTGTTTTTGTCTTGCTTTAGTATTAGGGTAATGCTGGCCTCATAAAATGAGTTTGGACATAGTTGCTCCTTTTCAAGTTCTTGAAAGAGTTTGAAAAGGACTGGTAGTAATTCTTCTTTAAATATTTAGTAGAATTCACCAGTGAAGCCATCAGGTCTTGGGCTTTTGTTGTTTTTGGGAAGTTTTTAGTTACTGATTCAATCTCCTTACTAGTTATAGGTCTATTCAGACTTTCTATTTCTTCATGATTCAATTTTAGCAGTTTCTAGAAATTTATGTTTCTAAGAATTTATCCACTTCTAGGTTATCCAATTTGTTGGCATGTAATTATTCATTATAGTCTCTTATGATCCTTTTTATTTCTGTGGAATCAGTTGCAATGTCTCTTCTTTCATTTCTGATTTTGCTTGAGTTTTCTCTTTTTACTGTTAGTCTTGCTAAAGGTTTATCAATATTGTTTTAAAAAACCACTCTTAGTTTGGTCGATTTATTCTATTGTTTTCCTATTCTCTATTTCATTTATTTCTGCCCTTATCTTTATTACTTTCTTCCTCCTGCTAAATTTGGGCTTAGTTTGTTCTTCTAATTTTTTGAGGTGTAAAGTTAGATGTTTCTTCTTTATTGATGTAGGCATTTATTATTATAAACTTCTCTCTTAGTACTGCTTTTACTGTATCCCACGAGTTTTGGTATGTTGTACTTTCATTTTTGTTTGTCTCAGGATATTTTTTATTTCACTTTTCATTTCTTCTTTGACCCATTCATTGATTGTTCAAGAGTATATTGTTTAGTTTCCACATATTTGTGAATTTTTTAAGTTTTCCTTCTGCTATTGATTTTTTAGTGTCATTCCACTGTGGTTGGAAAAGACACTTCATATGATTTCAAATTTCTTAAATTTATTAAGACTTTTTTGGTGGCCTAACATCTGCTATATCCTGGAGAATATTTGATCTATCCTTTGTACTTGATAAGAATGTGTTTTCTGCTGTCGTTGGATGGAATTGTCTGTATGTGTCTGTTAGGTCCATTTTGTCTATAGTGTTGTCCAAGTCCGCTGTTTTCTTACTGATTTTCTGTCTGGATGTTCTATCCATTTTTAAAAGTGAAGTATTGAAGTCTCTTACTGTTATTGTATTGCTGTCTATTTCTCCCTTTATTCTTTAATACTTTAGATATTTAGGTGCTCTAATGCAGGATACATATATACTTATAATTTCTGTACCTTTCTGGTGAATTTATACCTTTATTATTACATAATGTTCTTCTTTGTCTCTTGTGACCATTTTTGACTTAAAATTGATTTTGCATGCTATAAATATAACCCTCCTGCTGTCTTTTGGTTATTATTTCATGGGATCTCTTTTCTATCTCTTCACCTTCAGCCTATGTCCTTAAAGCTAAAGTGAAAGCTCTGTAGACAGCGTATAGTTGAATCTTGTTTTTTTTATCCATTCAGCCACCCTATGTCTCTTAATTGGGGAGTTTAATCCATTTACATTTAAAGCACTCACTGATAGGGAAAGACTTACTATTGCTATTTTGTTTATAGTTTTCTATCTTATGATTTTTTTGTCCCTCTTTTCCTCTCATGCTGTCTTCCTTTGTATTTCCTTGATTGTTTTGTAGTGATACGTTTTTCTTTTTCTTTTTCTTTTGTGTATTACAATGGACCAAATACTTATGTCTGCTCCAAATTCATATGTTGAAATTCTAACCCTCAATATAATGGTATTAGGAGGTGTGACCTTTGGATTTTAATTGGGTCATGAAGGTAGAACCCTCATGACTGGAATAGTGATCTTATAAAAGGGACTCTAGTGAGCTTTCTTTTCTCTTTTCACCATGTGAGGATAAAACCAGAAATCAGCAGTCTGCAACCAGTAAGACAGCTCTTACAAGAACTCAATGATACTGGCACCTGATCTTGGATTTCCAGCCTTCAGAACTGTGAAAACCAAATTTCTGTTGTTTATAATCCAACCAGTGTGTGGTACTTTGTCATAGCAGCCCATACTTACTAAGACATATCTCTTACATAGATATTTTCCTTGTGGTTACCATGGGGCTTACATAAAACATCTTATAACAGTCTATTATAAGCTGATAAAAAGTTAACTTCAATCACATATAACAATTCTACTTTTTTAGTTCTCTTCCTCTCACATTTTATGTTACTGATGTCTCAAATTACAAATTTTCATATTGTGCATCCCTGAATATATTCGTGTAGCTATAGCTATTTGGCCTCTTTTGTGTTACTCTTTAGCATCCCTTTGTTTCAACTTGAAGAACTCCTTTTAAGTTTCATACAAGGCAGATCTAATGGAGATGAACTGTCTCTGTTTTTGTTTGAGGAAATTTTTCTCTTTTCTTTCATTTTTGAAGTACATCTTTTGCCATGTATAGTATTCTTGCTTGGCAGATTTTTCTCTTTCAGCCCTCTGATAATATTATCTCACTTCTTTTCTGGACTTCAAGGTTTCTGCTGAGAAATATACTGATAATCTTATGGTGATTCCTTAAACATAAGAAGTCACTTTCCTCTTGCTGCTTTCAAAATTCTCTCTTTGTTTTTGACTTTTGGAAATTTGATTATAGTGTGTCTCAGCATTTATTTATTTTGTTTCACCTTCTTTGGGGGACCATTGGGCTTCCTGGATCTGTATGTCCTTTTCCTGCTCCAGATTTGGAAAGTTTTAAACCATTGTTTCCTTATAAGAAATACTTATGGCCCTTTTTCTTTCCTTCTTCTGGGACTCCCCTACTGAATATATAGATCTGCTTGATTGTGTCCCATCAGTCTCTTAAGCTTTCTTCATTCTTTTGCATTATTTTTTTCTTTTTGGCCCTCTGACTTCATAATTTCAAATGAAACGTTTTTATGTTCCCTGAGTTTTTCTTCTTCTTGATCTAATCTGCTATTGAGCCCCTCTAGTGACTTTTTAAATATAGTTATTGTATTCTTCAGCTGCTAGATTTTATTTGGTTCTTTTTTTATACTTTCTATTCTCTGTCAAAATCCTCACTTTGTTTATGCCTTTTTCTTTTTAGTTCGTGGTGCATCTTTATGACGATTATTTTGTATTCTATTCATATATCTCTGTTTCACTAGGGTTGATTTTTTTGAGATTTATCTTGTTCCTATTTTGGGGAAATGTTTATCTGTTCTTTCATTTTCCTTGACTCTTTGTGTTGGTATCTGCTCAGAGAAAAAAATCCATGTCTCCCAGTCCTCATGGATTGACCTCATGAAAGAGAAACCTTCACCAATAATCCCAGTCAGAGATTCTAGGGGCTCTCAAATGTTGTCTGTGTATGGATCTCCTATGGATTTGAGTATATAAATTCCCAATTAGAGGGATTTACTGATTTATTTGTTTCTTTCTTTTTCTTTTTTCAGGATTACATAATGTCTTGCTCCCTCTAGTGTCTGTCTGCTGTACTGTGGGTCTTCTGGGGCAGCAACATGTCCTAAGCACATTTGTGTGTGTGTGTGTGTGTGTGTGTGTGTGTGTGTGTGTGTGTGTATTAAGCAGCCCTAATGTATCTAGAGTATGCCAGGGCTTATCCATACTCTGAGACTGGTAATACTGAAGCCAGTTCCTTGAGAAGCCCCTGGAAAAATCAGAACTTTGAATGTATGGTCTAGTCCTTTTGTTCTGTCCCCTGTGAGAAGCTGGCAGCTGAGGGTTTCCTCCTGATTGTATAACACTGTGATGAGATGGATTATGGCAAGAAGTTGTCTCAGGTTTTCCTACTGGCTTTTATGTGCCTGATTTCACACTTATCCAGGGTGCAGGAGCCCATTGACTGGTTTCTAGATTCCTCACAAAGAGAATTGGTCTATGCATCGTTGTTAAATCAGTGTGTCTATGGAGGGAAGGGAGGGTTCAGGGCTTCCAATTTTATCATCTTTCTGATGTCACTCCCCAAACAATAACTCATGAATATGAATGCAAAAATTTTCAACGAAATACTAGCAAAGCAAATCCAGCAGCATTTAAAAAGGATTATACACTAAGTAAGACCAAGTGGGCTTTATCCAAAGAGTGCAAGCCTGGTTCAACATAAGAAGTTTAATCAATTCAATACATTATATTAATAGAATGAAGGAAAATCACTACATGACTATCTCATCGGATGCAGAAAAGTTGTTTGACAAAATCCAACACGCTTTTATTATAAGAGCATTGAAGCTGTGAATAGGAGGGAGCTTACTCAAAATGATAGAAGGCATCCATGAAAAACCTGCTGTTAACATCATCATAATGAATGCCTTCTCCTTAATGTCAGGAACAAGACAATGACATCTATTCTCACCACTTCTATTCGACAGTATACTGGAAATCCGCTTCAGGACAGTTAGGCAAGAAAAAGAAAAAGTGTTCACATTAGAAAGGAAAAAGTAAAACTATGTCTATTTGTAGTTGATATGACTTTATATATAGAAAATGCTAGTGAAAACAAAAAATGATAAGAACGACAAGAAAAAAACTCTTAGGGCTAATAAAAGTTCAGCACAGTTGCAAGAAACAAGATCAATTTACAAAAATTAGCTTCATTTCCATATACTAGCAGCAAACAATTCAAAAATAAAATTATGGAAAACAATTTCATTTATAATAGCATCTAATTTTCCAGGTATGGTGATGCATTCCTGTAGTCCCAGCTGCTTGGGAGGCTGAGGCAGGAGGATTGCTTGAGCCCAGAAACTTGAGGTTGCTGTGAGCTAGGCTGATGCCACGGCACCCTAGCCTGGGTGACAGAGCAAGACTTTGTCTCAAAAAAAAAAAAAAATTGAATGTACTAGAAACCACTAGAGTGTCAGCTTTAAGATAGTCAAAACAATGAATTTTATGTTATATGAATTTTATCTTATTAGAAAAAAACCTTTTAAAAAAATCCTTTTAATTCTGGAACCCCTAACTAATTACTCCAGAAACAAGTTCACCCTGAGCAGAGGGTGAAGATTAGTTGATGAGGGCCCTGCCAACTATGATGAGAGCTACAAGGAGGGAGTCTTTAGATTACTCACATTACAAATTCTCATGTGCTATAAAGAAAGTGTGATGCAGCTCTTGTAATGACCATACCTGTAGGGTTTCCCAGTAATCTCAGTCTGGTATAATTCTCACCTTACCAAATAAACACCACAGTTCTCGTCCACTTTATTGTAAAGGAGACATTTACATTAGATTTTTTTATAAATTAAGATATCCATCTGGGCAATTAGGTTTATTCAGTCTAGTCACCAAAATTTTATCAAGCACCTAATGCTATTTATTGAGTACTCACTGTATGTTTGGCATTGTACATAAGCATTATTTTCTTTATATATACTAACTCACTTAGTCCACTTAAACTCATTAAACAGATTTCAATGCTCCCATTTTACAGATGGGGAAGCTATAATGGAGAAAGGTTAAATAAATCACTTAAATTCACATAGCCACAAAGTGGCAGATCTGGGATTTGAACTGAGGGCTATATGACTCCATAGCTTGTGCTCATTGTAACAATACTATAATGGAAGTTAACTTGGACAGGGGGTGGAGGTGAGTAAGGATTAGAGAGAAAGAAGTCTAGCATGCGTATTGGGTGTTATTTCAGAACAATTAATTGAATTTCTCATATTTCAGATAATAGTTTAGGCTTCATGAAGACAGAGTCCTAAAAAATCTATTTCTCTCTTTCACTGTAATAAAAATAATATCTTTTATCCTTTATCATTTTCACAATTCAGTGTGCAGTAAATTGGGCCTGTTGAAATCTCAGAATAGTTTGGGAATGGTGTTAGGCACTTAACAGTATACGTTCCTGTTTGTTTATTTGTTAGCTGTGAAAACCTGTACATCATGGATTAAACTAAGGTGAAACTATAGCTTCTGACTTAAAAAAAAAAAGGTGGTGGTAGGGAACATATTGTAAGTGTGGCTGTTGACAGGATGACAGAATTTTAAGCTTTTACAATTAAAAATGTCTTACACATTCTGTGTAACATCCAATAATTAAATGTCTGGCAAGTGTCATTAAACAAAACTTGCATACCAAAGGTACTAGTTTGTAAATAACCATGATAAGAAGAATGTAGTGTGTATAGCACTGTGTTTACTTGAACAACTGTCTATAACTTAATGAAACCATCATTTCATTTTCTTTTCAAAATTCTAAAAAGTATTTAAATTACTATTTATTCGGCAATAAAATAATGTATTTGCTATTCTGCAAATAAATATGAATGCAAACAGATAAATTAGGATTAGATTATTTGGCTTTCCCATATAAATGTTAGTTGCAATTTTTTTAAATCATATAAACCTTAGTCTGTGTCACCTCTTTCAAGACCCACATCAGAACATGACTCCTCTCAGAAGCCTTCCCTCACTAAACTGCCATGTTCAGAACATGCTTTTCATGCCTGCTACAACATTTATAGAGTAGTATATTTCTTGAATTAATTAATATTGTTTAAAAATGATTTTTCTGGCTGTTTTAAGAGTGTTCTATTTTCTCTTCTACTATCTCACAAGCTCCTCATGTCTTTGACTTTTTTTATTGTTACAGAATGTTTAATGATAGTTCTCCACACATAGTAGATTCTCAATAAATATTCCTGGGATTTCAGGCTGCATTCCCAAGTTGCTAAGTTCATTTAATCTTTAAACTATTACAGGGCATGGTGTCTGGAAATTTTGAGAATAATAATTGCAGATATCCAGTGGTTTCTGGGAAATATGGGAATTATTTTTGTTTCTGGGAAGGAAATAATAATTCTTTATTTTTTCCAAATGATTTTACAAGTAATCTAAGTATAGCCTCCCTGACCTAAAAAGAGGTCAAGCTGTCCCTCCCAACCCAACTCACCTGGAGATTTCCCACACTCTTGTTATGGAAGGGCCTCGATTCTTCTTTGTAACAGAAAAATATGGGATGCTATTAAATGCAGCCGCATAAACATAATAATAGTACCAGAAGAAGAGTAGAGAGGGAAAGGAGCAGAAAAAAATATTTGAAGAAATAATGGTTGAAAACTCCCCAAATGTATCTAATATTATTCAAAAATATTAATCAATACATCTGGAAAGCTGAAAAAATTACAAGTAGGATAAATGCAAAGATATTTACAAACAGATACATCATCATAATAATGCTGAAAGGTGAAAGCAAGCATAAATTCTTTAAAATAACAAGAAGAAATGACTTTTCATGTGTAAGGAAACCCCAGTAAGTTTAATAGCTGACTTCAAATCAGTAACAATAGAGGCCAGAAGGCATTGAGATAACATATTTAAAGTATACAAAGAAAGGTAAACTGTTAACCAAGAATCCTACATTCAGTAAACTACCTTTCAAAAATGAAGGTGAAATAAAGATGTACTGATATAAACAAAAACTGAGACGCCTCGTTGCTAGCATAAAGGCCTTACTGGAAATACTAAAGGAATCTCTCCAGGCTAAAAGCAAATAACCCCAAACAGTAATTTGAATCCACAGGAAGAAATAAAAAGCATGAGTAGGTAATTATGTAATCATAGAAGATGGAATAAGTGCATATTTCTTCTTCTCTTAAGTGATTTAAAAAACAATTGCATAAAATAATATGTATATAATGTTATTATTGAGCCTATAATATATAGAAATGTAACATATTTGCCAATAACAGCATAAAGGAGGTAGGTGGGAACAAAGCTGTATTGGGCTAAGAAAATTACACCAACTAGGAACACAAATCTACAGGAAAAAATGAAGAGGATCAGGAATGGCAAATAAGAAGGTTAAAATAACAAGAGCTGTACATATATACTTGCTCTCCTTTCTTCTCTCAGATACTTTAAAGGACATAAAATTATATAAAGTAACAATTATAATAATGTATGTCAGGTTTGTAACATCTATAAATGTAGTATGTATAACAATAACAACATACAAAGGGAAACAAGAATAGAGCTATACTGGCCATGCATGGTGGTTTATACCTCTAATCGCAGCACTTTGGGAAGCTGAGGCAGGAGGATTGCTTGAGCCCAGGAATTTGAGGTTGCAGTGAGCTATGAAAAAACTATTAAAGAAGTTAAAACGCTACATTAGAAAATATTCACTTAATGGAAAAGAGTGAGAGATAAAAAGGACATGAAATATATAGAAAACAAAAAGTAAAATGGCAGATATAAATCCAGCTAATTAATTAAATGCAAATGGATTAATGATTCAATCAAAAACAGAAATTGTCAGGATAGATTTAAAAATTTAATCCAACTATATGTTGTTGACAGGAATTGATCCAACTATATGCTGTTTCTTTAGATTCAAATATATGAACAGATCAAAAGTAATAGAATGAAAAAAGATATATCACGTAGATAACCAAAAGAGAATTGGAGCTACCATACTAATACCAGACAAAATAGACTTTTAAAATGTTACTCGAGATAAATAGAGATATATTATAATGCTAAAATAGTCAATTCATCAGAAAATATAACAATTATAAACATATATATATATCTAATAATAGATCGCCAAAATTCCTGAAACAAAAATTGACAAAATTAAAGGGAGAAACAGACAATTCAACAATGATAGCTGGCTGGACACTTAAATACTCCACTTTTAATAATAGAACAACTAGGCAGAAGATCAACAAGAAAATAAAAGATTTGAACAACACTATAAACCAACTACCTAATAAGATATCTAAAATACTCCACCCAACAGAACATACATGATTCTCAAGTGGATGGTTCTCAAGTGGATGGGGAACATACTCCAGGATAGATCATATGCTAGGCTATGGCTGTATGCTATAGCTACAGATTTCAATAAATTTAAAATTGTAGAAATAATATAAAGTATGTTCTCTGACCACAGTGGAATGAAATTAGAAATCAATAATAGAAAGAAATTTGGAAAACTAAAAATAGGTGGATATTAAGCAACATACTCCTAAATTACCAATAGGCCAAAGAAGAAATCAAAAAGAAAATTTGAAAATACTTTGAGATGAAAGAAAATAAAGACACAGCATACCAAAGTTATGGGATCCAGCTAAAGAAGTGCTTAGAGAGAAATTTATATCTCTAAATACCTGTATTAAGAAAAAAAAATCTCAAAACAATAACCTTAAAACATCGGAAAAAGAAGAGTAAACTATTGTACCCCCATAATTTCCTGAAATAAAAAAAAATAAAAAAGAAGAATAAAGTATATCTAAAGCAAGCATAAGGAAAGAAATAATAAACATTAGCAGAAATTAATGAAATTTGAATAGAAAAGCAATAGAGAAAATCAATAAAATAAAAAAATTGGTTCTTTGAAAAGATCAACAAAATTGACAGAGCTTTAGCTAGATAGACTAAGAACAAAAAGAAGGCTCAAATTACTAGAGTTAGAAATGAAAGATGGGACAGTACTATCAACCATACATAAATAAAAAGGATTATAAAAGAATATTATAAACAACTATATACCAATAAATTAGATAACTTTGACAAAATGAACAGATTTCTAGAAAGACACAAACTACCAAA
The DNA here is from genome assembly GCA_004363605.1 of Indri indri. Lineage (NCBI taxonomy): Eukaryota > Metazoa > Chordata > Mammalia > Primates > Indriidae > Indri > Indri indri. The sequence goes on along the minus strand of RJWJ010003547.1, from coordinate 56,714 downwards.
ACTTACTCAAGAAATAGGCAATTTTAATAGATATATAACAAGTAAAGACATTAAGTTAGTAATCAGAAACTATTCACAAAGAAAAGCCTAGCCCCAGTAGGCTTTCCTGCCAAATTCTACCAAACATTTAATGAAGAATTATTACCAATTATTCCAAACTTTTCCAATAAAGTAGATGTGTAAACAATTCCAAATTCATTCTATGAGGCCAATATTACCCTGATATCAAAACCAGACAAAGACATCACAAGAAAACTGTAGATGAGTATCTCTTAATGAATGTTGATATAAACATCCTAAACAAAATGCTAGCAAACTGAAGCCAGCTACCTAGAAAAAGAATTATATACCATGATCACATGGAATTTATTCCAGCAATGAAAGGTTTGTTTAACATCCTGAAATCAATTAATGTAAAACACTGTAATATCAATAAAATTAAAAAAACCCTCCACGATCATGTCAGTAGATGCAGCAAAATATTTGACAAAATCCAACACCACTTCATGATAATAAAAACAAATACTCATCTAATGAAGGTACAAGGATAGTTCTTAAATGTGATAAAGAGCATCTATCTATGAAAAACCCACAGCTAAATTCATACTTAATGGTAAAAGACCGAATACTTTCTTCACAAGATTAAGAACAACACAAGGATGTCCACTCTTCCCACTTCTGTTCAAGAGTGTATTAGAGGTTTCTTATGAGGTTATAGTCAAGCCATTGGTCAGAGCAGTAATCATATCAAGACTTGACTTGGACTGGAGAATTTGTTTGTAATCCCACTCACATATCGTGCTCATCCCCAAGATAGTGTGCATTGTACCCGTCAGGTGTGATTTCACCCATCCCCTCTCCCACCTGCTTGATTCCTGATGAATGTTATTTCCATATGTAACCAAATCGTTTGTAGCCCCATAATATTCTAAAATAAAAAAAAAATCCCACTCACATAGCTGTTGCCTGGACTGAGATAATTGGCTTCCAAGTTCATTTGTTTGATTGCTGTCAGGCCTGGGTTTCTTGTCACATGGACCTAAGTACCTCAAAGCATGGCAACTGATATGATGATGATGATGATGATGATGAGTGTGAGAAAGAGAGAGAGAATGAATATGCTAGAGAGTAACCGAGGTGGAAGCCACAGTCTTTTTGTAACCTAGTCTTAAAAATGGAATCCTATAACTTCTGCTGTATTCTGCTCATTACATAAAGACCACAAATCAGCCTACACTAGAGGGTAAGGAAACACACAAAGGCATCACTGGGGCCAATCAGAGGCTGCCTACCACAGAGAGGATTTCCTAGGCTATAGATAGGATATCTAATTTTTTCTATGTTTGAGGAGGATGATACATTTGTAGAAAAAAAGCTAGAGTAAATTATAATACAGTGTAACATGTGATATGATTGCGGTTGCACAGGAAGCTATGGTAGCATTGAGGAAGAACTTTAGTGCTGTGAGGGACCTTGATGTGTAGTCAAAGAATAGGTCTTAGAGGATGTGATCTTGATCCTAGTTTTGAAGTGAGGAATAATTCTAGCCAGGAGATAGGGTGCAGGAGTGGGAGAAGGCATACAGCCACTACTATATATTTAAGAACTGCAGGCCATTTAGTAAAATCAGAAAATAAGTAATTGTATGTATGTGTGTGTGTACGTATGTACACAGACATGCACACATGTATGTGTATATGGAAGGATAAATATGTGGAAAGAATAGATCCTAAAGGGCTTTGTCTGTTACACCAAGGAGTTTGAATTTTTAAACTGAAGACACTTGGGAATCATATTATTAAAAGGGAAATCACTTGGTTCTTACAGAAGAGCAGAGTGAAAACCTATCGATTATGTGTTAAATTAAAGAGGACTTATAACTTCTGACTTTAAAAAAGGAAAAAAAATATAGACATAGGAATTTCCAATAACTACTCTCTAAGCATACCCCATGTATTAATATTTTACCTTTGTGTTATTGCTCTTTCTTCTGTCTTTCCTTCCTTTTGTTTTCCTGTTCTAAATACCCTCTTTTCATCAGAGTTCAGCTGAAGGAGCACCTATCTCCAAAAAAAACTTCCATCATTTTAGCCTGTAAGATTACCTTTCTCTGAACTCCACAGCAGTTGAAGACTACATTGTTTTTCTTGTCCTTTAAATTGAGAACCTGGTACATTTAGTTATTTCATGCTCATTCATCATTTTTTTTGAATATTTATTGAACAACCTATTATATGTATAGCATTATATACAATGCTTCAGTAATATCAAGATATATGGAACAAGGTCCCTATCCTCAAACAAGTCACAGTCTAGGTATGAAATACCCACACCAGATTATCAGAAGTGTTTATTTAAAAACGTAGGTTCCTGGGCTCATTTAAAATTCCCTGAATCAGAATCTCTGAGAATAAGGCCCCCGAATCTAGCTTTTAAATACATTTTTACTGTGATTCCAAAGCACACCAAGTTTGGAAACTAGTGGTCTAGTGAGTGAGATTGGAAATATACATAAATGATTCCAGTAAAAGTTGGACTGGGATAAGTGTGTGCCCTACAAAACCTGTGCAAAACCCTTTCAGGAAATCAGAGATCTCTTAGTAGCTGAGACAACTTAGGAAAATTTCATGGATGGGTAGCATTTTAATTATCACATCTTAGGAATGGTTACATTGATATATCATCTTTAATTTGCTCATTCATTTTGATCTCCTTCTCTTTGACATACAAGTCTTGCCTTTATTTTGAGAATGCTGCCCCTTTAACACGAATGACAAACAAATTTTTGAAATATGTGTTTCCATGAGGAGTTTTTTCAAATTGGTCTTAAGATCTTGATTCTCCGTTTGCTGGTCTTTTCTGTCAGACTTTTTAAATCCAGACTTGAGAAAGGAAAACTGCATTTACTTCTTCATGCACTTATATATGCGGTTCACATTCACATTGCGCTTGTGGGAGGATGAGAGCTATATAAATCCAAGGTATTATTATTATTATGATCTTGCACTGCTGTTCCCTTTTGGCCCTTTATTTTAGGCTTTCAACTTGACTTAGTTTGAATTCTGCTTAATCTGATCTTCAGTTTAATTCTATTTTAATAAAGCTGTCTATAAATAATAATAATGATTAATTATTATGAAACAAGCCAGATCTGTTTACTGCAAACCTCAGTGGACTAAGACCAATTTCTCCTCTGAGTAGGGTCCTGAAGATACTTAAATTCAACATCTCTGACTAGGTACATCTCTCCTGAGTTAACAGGGTTAATTAGTACTAGTAATTTTTTTTCTTTCCAGGTGTTACTACAGATCTCTTATTAGTGAAGCACAGAGATACTGCTCATGGAGAGGTTAAAGAAAAACTGAATGTTATTCCATACAACAGTGTACAATCCCTTTCAGAAGATTATGGTGCTTTTGGTATCTCTTAGCAGGTGTGTATAATCATGTTCTGATACTAAATCCTGAATCAATCAGTGTCCATTTAGAAAAGCGGAAGTCACTCTGGGTATTTTACATGTATAGAGAGGTACATCGAGAGAATGACTCAGGGAATGAAAATCTTACATAATCATTGGAAAGACTGTTGTAAAGGATGTCAGGAGACTGCTTTCAGAAAACATGGATACATGGGAATCCCAGGGAAGCCACCACCAATGATTTCAGCTGCCTGCTCACAGTGGGTGTAATCTCAGTTGCCTGCATTGTTTCAGAAGTACAAGGTTGCTATAGTGAGAAAGATGGACAGAACAAGCTTGATCTTGTCTCTGCTTTTTCTAGTATTCTCTGTAGGCAAATATATAGCCACCTTTTGGTTTTGTATCATTAGAATGATATACATTTTGAAAAATGTGCTCTAGTTATCTTTGTGGAGATCTTTCACCTCCTTCATTAAGTGTATTCTTAGGTATTCTATTTTCTTTGCAGCTATTGTGAATGGTATTGAGACCTTGATTTGACTCTCAGCTTGACTGTCATTGGTGTATAGGACTGCTACTGATTTGTGTATGTTGATTTTATAACCTGAGACTTACTGAATTTATTTATCAATTTCAGGAGTCTCTTGGTAGAGTCTTTGGGGTTTCCTGGATATAAAATTACTAAAATGTCCATACTACCCAAAGTGATTTACAGAATCAATGCAATTCCCATCAAAATATCAGTGTGATATTTCACAGATCTAGAAAAAAGAATTCTATACTTCATTTGGAACCAGAAAAGAGCCTGAATAGCCAAAGCAATCTTAATCAAAAAGAACAAATCTGGAGGCATCAGATTGCCAGACTTGAAGCTATACTACAAGGCTATAGTAACCAAAACAGCATGGTATTGGCACTAAAATAGAGACACAGACCAATGGAACAGAACAGAGAACCCAGATATAAAACCATCCACATACAGCCAACCTATCTTTGACAAAGCAGACAATAATATACACTGGGGGAAAGAAGCCCTATTCAATACATGGTGCTGGGAGAATTGGATAGCCACATGCAGAAGAATAAAACAGGATCCATATCTCTCACAACTCACAAAAATTAATTCAAGATGGATAAAAGATTTAAATGTAAGACATGAAACCATAAGAATTCTAGAAGAAAATTTTGGAAAAACTCTTCTAGATACTGGCCTAGGCAAAGAATTTATGAAGAAGACCTAAAGGACGATCACAGCAACAAGGAAAATAAACAAATGGGACTTGATGAAATTAAAAAGCTTCTGCACAGCTAAGGAAATAATCAACAGAGCAAATAGACATTCTACAGAATGGGAGAAAATATTTACAAGCTATACATCTGATAAAGGGCTAATAACCACAGTCTACGAAGAACTCAGGCAAATCGGCAAGAGAAAAAAAACAAACAGCCCACTAAAAAGTGGGCAAAATATATGAACAAAAGCTTTTCAAAAGAAGATAGACAAATGGCCAATAAACATATGTAAAAATGCTCAACATTACTAATCATTAGGGAAATGCAAATTAAAACCATAATGAGACATTATCTTACCCAGGTTGGAATGGCTTTTATTGAGAAGTCCAAAAACAATAGATGCTGGCATGGATGCAAAGAGAAAGGAACGCTTATACACTGTTGGTAGGACTGCAAATTAGTACAACCTCTATGGAAAATAGTATGGAGATTCCTCAAAGAACTAAAAGTAGACCTACCATTTGATCCAGCAATCCCACTATTGAGTATTTACCTAAAGGAAAAGAAGTCATTTTATCAAAAAGACACCTGCATGCAAATGTTTTTTGCAGCACAATTCACAATTGCAAAGATGTGGAATCAATCTAAGTGCCCATCAATTCGTGAGTGGATTAACAAAATGTGGTATATGTATACTATGGAATACTACTCAGCCATGAAGAAGGACAAATCAAGTCCTTTTGCAACAATTTGGATGGAACTGGAGACCATTATCCTAAGTGAAGTATCTAAAGAATGGAAAAACACCATATGTACTCACTATTAAATTGGAACTAACCAATGAGCACACATGTGCACAGAGGGAAGTAAAACCCAGTGGAAATCAAGCAGTGGGGAGGGGCAGGAGGAGAAGGGTGAAAACCTACTGAATGGGTACAATGAACACTATCTGGGTGATGGGCACACTTATAACCCTGACTCAAGCATAACAAAATAGATACATGTAACCAAAAACATTTGTACCCCTGTAATATTTTGAAATAAAAAAAAATATGTACTCTAAAATAGCAGTCCCCACCCTTTTTGGCACTAGGGACCAGTTTCATGGGAGACAATTTTTCCATAGACTGGGAGGGTGGGGGGGGGGATGGCGAAAGATGGGGAGCGGCTGTAAATACAGATGAAGCTTTGTTCACTCACCTGCCACTCACCTCCTGCTGTGCAGCCAAGTTCCTAATAGGCCACAGACTGGTACCAGTCCACGGCCTGGGGGTTGGGGGCCACAGCTCTAAAATGGAAAACATCTTTTCACTGAACAGTAAATTATGAGCACATTCCTGTCACTACCTATTATGTACTATAATTTTAATGGCTGTATGGCATTCTTTCATGGGGATAAATCATAATTTATTAAGCACTGTATTATTTACAACAACAGGGGGATAGTTCGAGAGTTTAGGCTCTGCTACATGAGTCGTGTTTGAATCCTGGATTTGATGCTCACTGGCTTTGTGATCTTAGCAAGTCACTTAAATTCTCTAACCCTTATATTCTTCACGTGCAAAATGGAATTGAAAATACTAATGACATTATAAGTTTGTCATGGATATTAAAGTGATTATACATAGCACAGTATCTAAAATATTATAAGCTGTCAATACGTATTGATGATTATTATTACTATTTTTATATCATAAGTCTTTTAAGAATATCTCATTATTTCCTCTATAATTTCCTAGAAATTGCACTGCTGGCTCAAAGTTATGTACATTTTGGGGGGCATCGGGGTGGGTAGATATAGCAAAATGCTTTTCAGATATATTATGCAATTTACATTCTTATGAATAATTGCATAAGTGCCTATTTCATTATCCTCTCACTATTACAGAATATTATAATTTCAACCATTATGATATGGCTTTTCAACTGTCAAGTTGGTCTTGTTTTATTGTGTTTTATTTTGTGTTTCTACTTTATAAAGTGTTCATTTCCATTTCCCATGTGTCTGTTGGTGTATACTCTTCTTTGTTACTGATTTGTAAGATCATTTTGTATATTAGATTGTATATAATGTACATTATTTTCATTTGGTATGTGTTCTCATTTGCCTTTTATTTTTGTTATATGTTGCTATTTGACTTACTGAAGTTTCATATTTTATGTGGTCAAATCTGTCATATTTTTCCTATGTAGTTTCTTTTTTCATCTTTAGACTTAGGAAAATGTTTTTACCTAAATGGCAGATATTCATAAAATTTTTTTGAAATAATTTTTCATTTCATTTGGTAATATTGTAACTCTAACTTTATATTTTTTAGAAAAATTTCACCAATCATGGCATCACCGTAATTAATCTGTCCCAAATACATTTTAGTGCCATTGTTATTACACACCAAATATTTAAATATACTGGTTTATCCTCCTGGGCTTTTCAATTTTTTCACTGATATGGCTATTTCTGCTCTTTCTATTGTCAAAATATTGTAACACGCTTCGTTGTCTAGTATTGCAAATTCATCCTGTTCTTTATGTAAGCCTCAAAGACATTTTGGGAAGGTTCAAAAAATTACCTGTGTCCTTTGGATTATGATTGCATTAAATTTACATATCTGGGAAAAATCAACAAGTATTTAATACAAGGATTTTTTATTCTGGAAAATGATTTATCCCTCTTTTCATTTTTTTTTTGGGGTATTTTCCATTTAAAATTTGTGCTTTTCTTCATAGAGTTTCCTACTTTTTGGGCTAAAAGATATTTATTTTTGGTTATCGGTATGAATAAGATCTCTTTTATATTTTAACCATTATTTACCTATTTCAGTCTCATATTATTTGACACATTAAAGAAAAAGTTCACTATAAGAGTCTGAGTCATGAAAAAAATTGGTAAACATTGACTTTCTTTGTCTTTCTAAGTGCTTTTGCCTTAGATTCTACTTTTTGCCTTGAATGTTAATATTGACAAATTAGATTTCATTTTGTTTGTATTTGCCTGGTTCATCCTTGTCTATTCTTTTACTTTTAATATTTCTGAGCCACTTAGTTTTTACACATGTATCTTATAGTAAACATGTAGTCTATTATTCATAGTCATTTGGTTTTGCAGTGGAGAAAGCTGAGATAGATAAACGGCTTTGACTCAGGTGATGCAGAGGCAATTTATTTGACCAAAACGTTTGTACTCTTGTGATATTCTGAAATTAAAAAATAAACAAACAAATAAAAAAACTCCCAGATTTTTGAAAACAAATAGTGTCTGGATACTTATGGAGGTAAAAAAAAATCATATGCATGTGTTTAGAAATTAGTCACTTGAAAGTCAATTTATTCTGGTATCTAGTGAGCCTTTTCATCTGCTGACTTACGTCTTTATCCATCTCAGGAAAGCTTTCTTCTTTATATCTTTGCCTCTTGCTTCTTTTCCATTTGCTCTGTCTCTTCTTTAGGCATAGCAATTATCTCTATGTTTTTCATCCTTTATATGGTTCATTTTTAATTTATTCTTTTGTTTTCCATTTCCATTTACTTTGTGTTATAGAGCAACTCCTCTTGGGTTATTGCGGCACTTATCTATCCTACTGGATGCCACCTACTTAACCATACCTGTGTATTTACTTGTCTGTTTTCCTCACTGGGCACTGCTCTGGGCATTGCAGGGGTCATCCTATCTTGTCTGCTGTTCCAGTACTCAGAATATAGTCACCATCTTTTCTACCTTTTCAGTGGACAGGGCTAGAAAAATGGATCATGATTTCATGCTTATATTTTCAATTCAAATGTATGAGTTTTATTTAATTTCTTTAATTTTGTGTTTCTTTTTTATCTTATGCTGAAAATCTTGGATTCTTATTGCACAAATATGATTGCTACTTTAGGATGTATACTTTCTAAGCAATAATATAAATATATTATTGCTAGCAAAGTGATTACTGAAAGTAATTTGAAAATCCTCGGCTGTTATTTTAAAATTTTTTTTGCCCTTAGGGTGCTTCCCACTAGGGATGTATAACCTAACTATTATGTGTTAAAGTCCCTTGGAATTATTATTTTTGTGGTAGGCCAACAACTTGATATATAATCAATCTCATTTGTTTCATTCATTTTTTTGTTTTTTAACAGTTGCTTTTCTAATTTCATTTCATTTTATAATTATGTAAAACATTTACATTGTTCTAAAGGAAAAACAAAAGCAAAAATAAGGTACATTATGAGAAGTCTAGCTTTCTTGACTATCCCTTCCATCCTATTCCCTCTCTCTCCTTATAGATAATCACTTTTCAAAAATAGTTTTGATTTATCCTTCCATTGTATCTTTTTAAAAATATAAGCAAATATAGATATAGATATCCATAATTCATAACTTCTCACTTTCTTATATAAACCTAGCATAATTTAACACACTGTTCTGCACCCCACTTTTTTACAATATATCCTTGAGTTCACTCCATAGTAGTATAAAGAGCTTTGCCTCATTTCTTTCTTCTGGCTGCAAGGTGCTCTATTGTATGGATGTCCCAGTTTATTAACATAGTCCTTTAATGATAAACATTTGGGGTGTTTTCAGTCTTGCTATTACAAACAGTGCTGCATTGAATAGCTTTCAGCATATATAATTTTATATTTTTGACAAGGTACCTTTGGGATAGACTCCTAGAGGTGGGATTGCTGGATTAAAGGGTATATGAATGTATAATTTGTTAAATCTTGCCAAATTCCCTTCTATAGGAGTATATCATCTTGCATTCCCATTACCCATGTATGAGAGGGCCTGCTTTCCACAGCCCCAGCAACAGAGTGATCTTACTAATTTTTTTGGATTTATATCAATTTGATGGATGAAAAATTGTATCACAGTGTAGGTTAATTTGTATTTTTCTTATGTTTCAAATGTTTAACAAGTATTTGCATTCCTTTTACTGCGAACTGTCTTATCATCTCTCTTGCCTATTTTTCTAAAGGGTTGTGGCAAAAGGGTTTTTGAGAATGCAAAGAGTGAGACCACATGTCATTCTCTGCTGTAAAGATAAGGACTAGGTGGATAATATTTACAAATCAGATACCAATAACAAAAATAGCATTAGCTAGGTGGGATAAAGGGCTTGCTAAAGTTAAATCAATACTTAATCTGTATCTTGTCATCATAAAATTGAATTCTTGACTAGTTTCTTTGCAAAAAATTCTCTTGAGATATCCTACCTTTAAAAGATTGGTCTTATCCCCTCTGAAATGTAACCCTTAACCTTGGGACAATGTTAATGTCAATGGTTATTTCACTATGTTTGTCATAGAAAATTGAAATTGCTTGTCAACCTTGTAATATTTAGCCCACCGACAACCTCAAAGATACTGTTACAATTTGCCCAACTGGTATATACATTTGTGTGTTTTCTTGCTAGTCAGAAGAGTATCTTTGTTTAGTTTTAGTTCTTTTCTTTGAATAGCTCTACGAAAGTAAAATAAAATGATGTTAGAGCAGATTCATTATTAAATGCCAAATGAAAATCATATAATATCATTAAAAATTCTGTTATGACATTATTTTCTTTTTTACATTCTACAAGTCAGCCAATTTCCCTTTTAAATCAAATTGTTTTGTCTTTTAATCAATCTGCTTATTTCAGAGTTTAAATTTCCTCGAATTTTGTTCTGTACAAAGCAGAGACAATTTTTAATTAACTTCCATTTCCTATAGAAAATCTTTATCATTTTTTAAATTTCAGAATATTACAGAGGTATAAACACTTTGGTTACATATATTTGATCATTTCAGTTGTGATTTGTGAAGGGGTATTTTAGTGCCTTTGTTCAAGCTATGCCCTTACCTTAAAGACAGTTTGTGAACTTTTAGGCAACAATTCTTTAAGTGAAGCTAACTAATCAATATTTGAGATAATCAGCTGTGCTCTTTGAGACTGACTTTGGCTCTTTTTCCATAATTATCAGCAAAACAGTTTTCTGAAGCATCTGATTGCTCATGATTCTACAGTAAATGGTTGAAAATGAAATGACTTTAGCAATATAAATAATATTTAAGTGGATAAACACTAAATTTTATTGAATCAATAAAATCATCAAACACATGGGTCTTAAAATAGTAATACTGGACTCTGCTTGACCAGCTCCTACTTATCTTTCTGATCTCTGTTTAAAATTCATTTCCCCTGAAAGGCCTTTCCTGAACATACCCCATCCAGACCAAATTATTCCCCCTATTATACACTCATATGCAATACTCCTTAATTACATTCATAGTTGGTAATTATCTATTTATTGATCATTTCTGTAATGTCTGTTGCTCAATAGACTTTAAATGCCAATAGAACTGGAATTTTGTCTTGTCTATTTTATTCTCAATTCTAAGGTCCAATGCCTAGCACAGTATCTGACACTCAAGAAATACCATTTGAATAACAGAGGAATATAAACTAGAGATATTAAATCACATCTACAGACAAACTGAGGATAAGAAGTAAAGAGACACATTGGATTTGAGGAATTGAATTTTGGCTGGAGAGGAAAGGAGCTTGACATAGTGGATAGAGCACTAGATTTGGAGTCAGAAGGGTTCAGATCTTGATACTGCTACTTAGTAGCTGTGTAACTTTAATAAAAACACCTCCCCTCTCTGATATGTACTTCCTGCATTTATAAAATGAATGGGGAAAATTAAATAGTATTAAAATTGCTTATAATTCCAGTCATTTTTGGTTTTCTTGACTTGTGTTACCTCATCTCTAAAATGGGCATAATAATAGTACCCATATCAAAGAGTTATTGTGTATATTAAATGAGGTAATGTGTGTTGGTGTATTCCTTCTACTGCCTCTTCCCTAAGTAATTTCCAGAACTTCTTTGAGCCTCCCTGCCTTACTACAGAAGTTTTATCTTTGGATAGCTCCAACATCATGGGAATTTGCCCCAAACTTCTAGGACAGTGTCAGATAGGAAACACTCAATTGTGGAATATATTCCTCATTCTTTAGAAAGCTCTGGTGTGATGTAAAAGCTTCACATGGGGAGGGAAAAATACATTTATTTAATAGCATCCTTTCTCTTAGTTTGAACATGAAATGGTATCCTGCACAGGCTTAATTCTGAATGATGCTTTCTATCTCTAAATTGTGGTTCTTTTCTCTCTCCATTTATTACTATATAGATGTACTTATTTTCCCTCATGGTCCAAATGTATTCATTGATTACTAAGTTGTTTTTTCAGGCTAATTAAATGCCTTTTTCCCCATTAAGGCAGCAAACCTATGTTTCCAGGTGCTGGATGTATTGGAGATTATTCAGCTGATGACAGTCTGTCTTTTACAGGAAGAATAACAAGAAAATTTAGAGGGATGGAGCATCTGCTTCCTTGGCCTTTTTGCTAAACTACCATACTGGAAAGAAAATCACTTAAGAGAGCCATCTCTTCCCAGCTCTGTCTAGGCCTGGTAGAACAGCGTTGAGGGTGTTTTTTTGAGCAGAAGCCACCAGATGCTAGAGAAATTGCTACAGTGGGCGATAGTCTGCAAGGAGAATGGAGCCATCCTTACCTGAGCCCCACCCATTCCAGGAACGATTCCTTACCTAAAGTTCAGTTCATTTAACAGGATACAATAAATCACTATTCTGTGCCAAGAACTATCTAACCTAAGGCAACATGTTAGGGGAAATTCAAAAGAAGTATATGAAAAATGAATATCTATCCAAGGAAACTCCAGATATTTCCAACAAACTATAGATTGGAAAGGCTAAGTTGTGGGATTGGTATAGCAGGCACTGGCAGAGTTCAAGAGAAGGAAAAATAAGAATAAATTGGTGTTGGCAGGGACATCTTCGTTATGAATTCAGGTAGAGTGGGTATGGGTAGCAGAAATGAGCACATGGTATGTAAGGAAACAATTTCTACAGATAGCTTTGTTAAAAGAAACTGTTTTGTTTCAATATGATTTTAAACATTCTTAAGAAAAATAGAATTCTGGCTCCTTTAAAAAAGGTAAAGGTCTAATAGATTGTTAAAAACTGCAAAGTCTCTGGTAGGAAGGGCAATAACTTCTTCAAATAAAACGTTGGTTAAAAAAGGAGGGGCATTAGCAAGGGGCTGGACACAAATGAATGAATTGAGATTTTATACAGCTGTGGTTTGTCTAGTAACCTTTTTTGGATTAGAGCAACAATAAATAAAGAATCATGTAGAAAGAAATGTAGTGACACTGTTTTGGGTCTTTTTGTTTGAAGGTACAGTAAAGAGCAAGTTGAAGGGGTAAGAAGGCTTGATGCCCTCTCAGAGGAGCAGGAAATTAGCTAGCTCATGTGTAATCAAGCACTTAATATGTGCCAAACTCTGTGCCTAGTGCCTTGTATACACTGTCTCATTTAAAGTTCCCAACAGTCCTATTAGTCCTATTGGACGTCTGCTGTTGGATTCAAGGTAATACCATTCAACTAGTGCCAGCCTCAGATATGCAGACACAGTATCTATGGAGACTCATTCTCAGTGCGGCTTGCATTACAAATCGGACCTAGAGAAGAATGGCATGCTTGCAATATATGTTCAGGCTGGGGAACAATGAGAAGGGAGGTCAAAAAGATGGCACACAATAGAGAGCCTTAAGTGCCAAGCGCGTGGGTTTCAGTTATTTCTTTTCTTCTTTTTCCAAGAGCTAAATAATAGACTAATAGAATAATATATTTAGCTGGTGGTCAAAAAGCATAATTGTTATATTAGGACTCTAGTAATAATTAGATTATTTTTTCTCAGGGAAGAGGGGCAAGTGTTATTTCCTCATATGTGATTCTGCACATTTAGACAAAAATTGGGGAGTAGAGGAGGCTATGAATCTCTTGAAGGTCTTGCTGAAAACATTTGTAAATGGTTTTACCAATATTCATTATTTCATTTATTTATTCTCTCACTTGACAACTATTACTTGGGCACCTATAGTATGACAGGCATTATGTAAGATGCTGGGTTTATGACAAAGTTCAAGGCACAGCTCCTGATCTAGAGATGTATATCAATAGAGTATGATAAGTATTTCAATGAGATGAGCAAAAGGACGGGTGGGAGACTGAAGAGGGGCTCAGCCCAGTCTCAGGGTTTAGTGATAGCTCAACTTTTTAAGTAAAAATCCTAATAGTGAAAACATAGAAGCTCAATTTGATTTTTTGTCATGCCCCACTTCCTTTCTGAGTACTCCATTTCTCTAGGCAATATGATTTGAAAGTCTATTATTTCAAGAACAAGGGCATTTGTCAGCACTTATGTGCCAGAGGGTCAGTCAGTCAGTAGCAGCAGATGGAAGACCTTTAAGAAGGCTAAGTGCTGCATGTGCAAAGACAGGGTTAAAAGAATTCTGCTCAGATATCTCATCTTCAGAGTTCAATGCCCAAGAGCAGCCAAAAAGAATATTAAGTCTTAGAAGTAACTTCCTGTGAATGACGGATGTGGTGGCAGATTGCATCCCACTGGGAAAACCAGCATCAGCTACTCAGAGGGAGAGCTTTCAAAATTTGGGATATCATTTGGTCAGAAGGCTGCATAGGGCATCCTTCTCGGTATTCTGTGTCTTGTGGTGGTAATGGTAGTAAGTCTTAATTCAAACATTTTAGTCCAGGAAAGGAAGGAAAGTAACATGTATTGATTGCTTACTGTGCTAAGTGTTTTCACATGTAAATTCAAAATAATTTTGTGTGTTTTCACATGTAAAGTGAGTTCACATGTAAATTGACAATAATCCTGGGAGGAAGTCCCACTTTCACAGATAAGAACATGGGACTCAGAGAGATTGTCTTACATAGGTTTACACAGATATTAGGTAGCAGAGGCAAGATTTAAATTCAACTCCAAATTCCAACTGGCAGCAATAGTCATATTTAAAGGTAAAATATGTATTTGGAAGGTGGACACATTTACATGTTGAAAATGCTTGATTTCACTCTTCTGCTTTCCTTGGCTCTGAAGAAGTTATGGTGCCCTGGGTAACAGCTTGTTGGTGCTGAAGGTTAATCACTGTATTACACAGCCATAAATTCCCTTTACAAAGAGCTGTCTCAGTGGATTTGCCACTCTTGTCAATCCTTTGTAGGCACTAGCTAATCAGGTCGTGAACACAGTAGCTGAGACGAGAGCCAAACAGAAACTTGTCAAACTGTTTTGACTGTCTTAACATGACTGAAGCACATTCACAGTGGAAACATTTTGGGAATATTCACAACTGTTAAAGCACCAGTTTCAAGTGGTTCCAAACCCTCCTTACTCCCACCCCCACACCTACACTTTCAATGTGTTTTGAAGCTGTTTTAGAAAGGCCATGTTACTGGAGTGGAAAAGATTTTAAGGAAAAGGCTGTGCATAAAAGTGACTTACTGACAGCCAATTAAGAGGCTTCTGCTGGGAGTCTGGCCTGGACTGACAGCAGAGCTGCAAATCCAGAGTAACCTGGCCAAGCTGAAACATTCCCCTAATGGCCCTGGAAACAAGCTTTGTGGGGTGGTGGTGAGGGGAACAAAAGCCCAAACTGTGATATGTAAAAAGGTAGGTTGGTTAGTTTTTGTCTTGTTTTAAGTAGAGAAGAAGGGACAATGAAAAGGGGGTTTCAAGATTTCTTGCTTCTGTTTCCATCATTCTTTTTCCAGATGGAATACTTATTTACTCTTGTGTAAAGAGAGACTACTTCTTCTTGTTGCCTCCATGCATATACATAGTAATATTCAGGACTTTTTCATATGGTGACAGATGAATACTCCCAATGCATACTCATTTTTGGGTAGTGTCAAGAATTAGTCACAGTCACAGTGGCTTCTGATTAAGATTTACTGTCTTCTCTATATTAGTAATTATAATCCTGGTCATCACTAGACACCAAGAGCAGAGCAAGATATTTGGGAGAACCCAAGAGATTCTTTTAGAATAAAGGATCCTTTTTCTTTAATAGTAGAAATACTACTAGTGATGATGATGTTGATGATGATGTCACTGACAATGATGATGACAATGCCCTTAAATCTCTACCCCCAATGTAATTTAGGCTAACATTTTCACCTGTAGAGGAGGAACTCCGCAACAATGTTTCTGATTTCTTGTCTTGTCATGGTACAGACAGAATAATATTATTTTCACATTAGAGTAAAAGGAAAAGACTTATCACTGCTAGAGTTGAATAGCCCAGGAATCTGGCTGTCCCAGCCACCACAGCTGGGTCCCCTGAGTGCTGGAGGTAGTCAATATCTCAGCACACCTGTAACTCTTGCACATGTGTTCAAATAGGTCTCTGATCTAGACAATAGCTGACAAAGACCATCCTCCTGATTCAGACCCATATAGTAGTTTTCTCAGACAGCCCAAATCTTCATGGATCCTAAAATCTCTTAGAATTAATCTTTAATATGTTAAAAATTTATCCTGGTTCAGTCTTTTACATGTGGCTATCCAGTTTTCCCAGCACCATTTATTGAATAAGGATTCTTTTCCCCAGTGTATGTTTTTGTCTGCTTTGTCAAAGATTAGGTGGCTATATGAGGATGGTTTTATATCTGCGTTCTCAGTTCTGTTCCACTGGTCAATGGCTCTGTTTTTGTGCCAGTACCATGCTGATTTTAACAGATTTAAACCTGAGGAGTGAAACTATTAGAATTCTAGAGGAAGATGTTGGAAACACTCTTCTAGACATTGGCCTAGGCAAAGAATTTATGAAGAAGACCCCAAAGGCAATCACAGCAACAACAAAAATCAATAAATGGGACCTGATCAAATTAAAAAGCTTCTGCACAGCCAAAGAAATTGTCACAAGGGCAAACAGACAAGCTACAGAATGGGAGAAAATTTTTGCAATGCTACAAATCTGATAAAGGGCTGATAACTAGAATCTACTTAGAACTCAGGAAAGTCAGCAAGAAAAAAATCAAACAACCCTATCAAAAAGTGGGCAAAGGACATGAACAGAAACTTTTCAAAAGAAGACAGAATAATGGCCAAGAAACATATGAAAAAATGCGCAACATCTCTAATCATCAGGGAAATGCAAATCAAAACCACAATGAGATATCACTTATCTCCAGTGAGATTGGCCTTTATCAAAAAGTCCCAAAACAATAAATGTTGGCATGGATGTGGAGAGATAGGAACACTCATACCCTGCTGGTGGGACTGCAAACTAGTGCAACCTCTGTGGAAAGCAATATGGAGATACCTTAAAGAGATGCAAGTAGAATTACCATTTGATCCAGCAATCCCATTACTGGGCATCTACCCAAAAGAACA
This sequence comes from Indri indri, assembly GCA_004363605.1. Classification (NCBI taxonomy): domain Eukaryota; kingdom Metazoa; phylum Chordata; class Mammalia; order Primates; family Indriidae; genus Indri; species Indri indri. The sequence continues at coordinate 39,813 of RJWJ010003547.1, read as the reverse complement.
AAAGTCGCTCTATGAAAAAGACACCTGCACCTGAATGTTTATAGCAGCACAATTCACAATTGCAAAGATGTGGAAACAACCCAAGTGCCCATCAATACATGAGTGGATTAATAAAATGTGGTATATGTATACCATGGAGTACTATTCAGCTTTAAGAAACAATGGTGAACTAACACTTCTTATATTATCCTGGATAGAGCTGGAGCCCATTCTACTAAGTGAAGTATCCCAAGAATGGAAAAACAAGCACCACATGTATTCACCATCAAATTGGTATTAACTGATCAACACTTAAGTGCACATATAAGAATAACATCTATTGGATGTTGGGCAGGGGGGAGGGGCAAGGGGGAGGGGCGGGGAGAAGAGGGGACAGGTATATGCATACACAAAGAGTGCAATGCGCACCATCTGAGAGATGGACACGCTTGAAACTGGGACTTGGGGGGAAGTGGGGGCAAGGGCAACATACGTAACCTAAACATCTGTACCCCTATAATAACAAACAATAAAAAAAATTATCAACTTTATATGAAGTAGCATTGTATTTTTCATTAAATACTGAGTTTATTGGTGTCTAGAAGGTCTTTGAGAACCATATGTAAATAATTTGCTATTCTAATTACAGAAAGATAATGCTACAAGGTCCTCATTCTATCAGAAGTGTGAACAGTTTGAGTTATTCTTTCAGAAATAGGATGGACTTTCCCTGACCCAGCTATTCTGTCTTTCTCTAAGTGCTTAGAGTCCAAAGGACTCTCTATAAAGGACTGAATGGAATTGGGAGTCTAGTCTGTTACACCAGAAAAAAATCAGGTAGTCTTTTCTCATGCTGTATCCTCTGGAAAAAAGCTCTCTTCCCCTTTTCTCCATCCTGGCAATAGCTACTCTTCTTTCAAGTCTATACTTAGGCACTACCTTCTCCAAGAAACCTTCTTTAAGCCCTACTATGCTTATTTCTATTAGAACATTTAACGTACCTTGTAGTAGATGTCTCACTGATGCCCTCTCCACTATGAACTCCAAGGGGCAAGGACTCTTAGCACTGGCTTCCTAGGGCCTGCCTCAGGACAAAAGAGTTTTTTGAATGCATCCATAAATATGTGAACTGATCCATATAAAGATCAAATTCACAACTTTGGACTTATGCTATATACCAACTCAAAATGAGAATATTAGCTACTGCATATTGAGAACTTCCTGTATGTCAGGTGTTTTATGCATATTATGGCACATAATCCTCTCAACAAAATGAAATGGGTGTTACTAGCTCTACCTTACAAGAAGCTTAGGAGAAGGAGTGTGAAGTAACTTGCCAAAGGGAGGTGGCCAAGCCAAAGTTTCAAACCTATATCTGGTAGACTCCAAATACATTGCTTTTATTCACTGTACCTCAGTATTTTTTTCTAGATTGTCCATTCCTAAATAGTTCATTGGTACAGAGCAGACTCTTTTAATAGATAAGAGATTGCCATATATTGTGTTTTGGTATTTTGGGGCCACTGACATTTCTGAGGCTCTATAATTTTTAGAAGCTGTTTGGACTGCAGCCATTCTATGATTGCAGCATTATCAAGTGAGATCAGTTCACGCCAATACTTTTGAAAAGATGAGATTCCACAGTGATGTTACCCAGAGATTCAAGAAAAATAAAGGACACACACAAGTAACTTCAAGCTAGAGCTCTAAGCTATTATTACTATAAACTGTTATTATCAGAATAGTTCCATTTTCTTTTCTACTCAGGAGAGTGCTATAAGCGTGACATTCAGGATGTATTATTAAAACATGGGCAATAGTTTTCAAAAACTACCTGCTGTTATCGCTATTATTATGCAGGGAATTATTAATGCTTACCATAATGGTGTCACTTTAAATTTGAATGGTATATTAATGATGGTAAGCCCATGATGACAGGCTGCCCACTGTACTTTATGAACAGCCATTGTTAATACATTTGTCTAAGGTTGCAGTGAGCTAGGCTAGGGGAATCCTAAGATTATCTTAGCTGATGGTTTTCCAAATTATGATATTATGTGGCTGATAATTTGCAAACTTATCAAGTTCAAAGTCGTGAACCTGAAATCCATATAGGTCAGTTCACATATTCGTGGATATATTCAACAGACTCTTTTGACCTGAGCCAGGCCCTGGGAAGCCAGTGCTAAGAATCCCTGCCCTTTCAGAGCTTACAGTGTAGAGGGCATCAGTGAGACATCTACTACGAAGTGTGATAAATGCTATGATAGAGGTAAGTTACGCTTGCTGGTTACAGGCTGCTGATAGCGAGGTGGAGGTTTATGGGTTCAATCTCCTACTCAGGCCATTAATTCACATAGGCTTCTAAAGTCTACCTACTCAGGGAACACATGGGGGTCTATAGGGTTTTTTGTTGAGAAAGATTGCAGAGTTCCTGGAGGTTCAGCATGCATAGGCTCAATTCCACTAAAATGTGCGGGCATACACACACAAACACACACACACACACACACACACACACACACACACACACACACCAGAAACACACAACTCTTCCTGAGCTCCTACCATGTGTGAAACTCTATGTTTGGTTCTGTGGGAAATTCATAGATAAAAAACATATAGGATTCTCCTTGTCCTTAAATAGCATATAATCTAGTTCATGATAATGGTATATATTTAAATAATTATAAGATGGACTATGGAAAGCTCTATACGGGAGGTAAAAATTAGGTGCTGTGAGACTGTAAGGGAAAGAGAGAGAGAAATTTCCACTGAGGTCTTTGGAGATGGCTCTGTGATTTAGGTGGGATTTTAGGCGGGCTTAAAGAATAAGTATGCTTTTAAAACATCGATGTCTTTGAAGGAAGGGAGACTTATGTAAGACAGCCCAAGCAGAGAGAGTAACTTCAACATATAAAATTCTATGGTGAAGGTTACGTCCACTTTTGGAAACGCCAAGGGGAACACTATGTTAAGTTTAGAAAGGGGCTCGAATTAGTAAAGGACTTTGAAGACAAGATTTCTGGGTTAATGCCTTTGACGTTTTAAACTTGTCATTGTGGTGTCTGTGCATACTTCTAGACCTGGGAATGGCTTTATTAGATCTATGAATCTGGGGCTAGTTGAAGGATGTGGTAAAGCAGGTTGAGACTGGAATAAGTGATGCTTATTTGGAAACTACTAGTCAAGTTTGAACAAAAAATAATAAAGGCTACAGCTGAAAACGATTACTAGGGTTTAAAGCTCTGGTGTCTTGGGAGAGTGGTGAGACCATTAACTGAATACAGGAAACACAGGAGGAAGTTCTGGTTTAAGGAGGAAGAAAGGAGAGATTGCCAAGCTTGATATTCAGCAAGAATACAGATTGAGTACTCGAGCTCAATTGAGGTTAAGGTCAGAGTCATAAATTTAGGGCTCATCCACATAGATGAGCTCTTGTAGCTGCAGGAGTTGTGATTGCCCAGCAAGCGTGGGCTCAGTGGGAAGTGGAGTGTGCCAGGGCTAAAACCTTGGCAAACAAATATGTGTTGAAGAGGCTGGCAGAAAGGAGCTTTTAGTGCAAGAGGTATCTTTATGTAGCAGCAGTAGCAACAGCAGCAGCAATAGCAGAATGTAATTTTGTGACCAAGAAGGGAGAAATTTAAGGCAGAGGGGTGGTCAATAATGAAAAAAAAAATGTAGTAGACAGGGCCAGTAGGATGAGACTTGAGAATAGAGCATTAGAATTGACATTCTGGAAGTTATAGGTGGATGACCTTTTAAAGAGAAGTTTTAGTATAGTGGTAAGTCTAAAGCTGGATTGCCAGTGAAGGAAAAGGACATGGGAGTAAGAGGGAGGCAATAACATAACATAGCCTTTTGCTGAGCATACTCTCCCTATCTTCTTTCATCCTCACAACAATCCTGGGAAATATATAGTAGGACTGTCATTTTTCAGAGGAAGAAAATAAATCCCACAGATGACACTAACATTTTTTGGACAGTCCCTCTGTGCCAGGCGCTGTACTAAGCATTTTACGTAATCTATCACATTTGGTGCTCAGAGCATTCTTTGGGATAGATACTAATATTATCTCTTTTCAGATGAGACACTGAGGTTCAGAGAGTTTAGGTAGTTTAAGGTCTCATCATTAGTAAATTTTAGAGCTGGTTTCAAACCCAGTTTTGTCTTATGCCAGAGCCCAAGCTCAGATAATTTACCCGAGGTGCAGTGTAAGTATGACTCAACTACAGATCTTCTTGTGCAGAGCTTAGCATGGCACTTTTTCAGAACCACCAAAATGTATTAGGTCCAAGAGTATAGATCATGGGATAGGGTCATGTCTCTTAAAGGGGTACAGAGTCTAGTCTAATAAGGGTTTTAGGGTCTAGACATAAGAAAATACAGTGGCTGTTGAGTTATCAGCACTTTGCCTTGGGACAAAAATCAAGAAAGACCTTGGTACTTTTATGGTTTACCCAAGTGGTTAAGGTCACAGACTTTGGAGCCACACTGTTTGGGTTCAAATCCTAGCTTCACCACTTCCTAGCTAAATGACATTGGGTGAGTCATTGAACCTTTCTAAGCCTCAGTTTGCTTATCTGTTAATTGGAGATAAGCACCAACCTCATAGGATTGTTGTGAGAATTAAATGAGCTAATAAACATAAAATGAAACAATGCTTGGCACATAGTAAATTATAATTAAGTGTTATGGTTGTTTTGCAGATCAATGGAGTCCTGCTTTCCAGCTTTTTATAATGCTTCAGTCAGACCACTTCTGGGTCTCTTCCTCTGAGAAGAAAGGGTGTTGGACTTTTTAGCCCTAGTTTCATTTGTTCATTTATTCATTCATTCAACACACACCCACTGAGTATCTATTTTGTACTAGACATGGTGCTAGGCACTACAAATATAAGAGTGAAATGGCAAGTACGATCCCTCCTCTCATGGAGCTCACAGTCTTAATGGAAGAGGCAGGCAGGTAACCAGAAAATTACAATACAGTGGGGTCAGTGTTACGGTAGGGGAAGCACAGAGCTCTGTGGAAGCACACAAGAAGGGCATTAGCCCATACTTGGGTGGCGAGGGAAGGCTTCCTAGAAGAGGTGACGTTTAAACTGAGATCTGACTTCCAGGTTCCTCCCAGTGACAACAAGAATGTTGCCAGCTGCCATTTTGTCGATCCTCTGAAATTGACTCCATAATGTCATTTTTTTCTTTCACCCAGTTTTCCTAGTAATTGCCAAGACCAGAGAAGTCCTGTGCATTGAAAAGAGTTTGGGGACTTCCTGTGGCCTTGTAGCTAGTTCTGCCTTGGCCCTATCCTTTATTAGGGGATGCTAGGGAAACTTTCTGTGGAAGGATCCTGAAGTCAGAGATACAGTCCTTAGGTCTAGACGCAAAACCAGACTGGGCAGTGAATCAAGACTTGTGCCCCATGACCTTGTCCTGAGGGAGGCACCATCTATAATGGGCAATGGAACTTCAGACTATTCACAGTGATTAAAAATTCCTTTGATGTTTTCTTGGCAAAAAATTACATCAGCAAATTACATCCTGTCTGGCCTGCATATAGTGGCTTGGATCGGGAAACTGTGTTTTCCTTGTCTGGTTCACGGTGTTTAAAATTCCTACTATCAACCATAAGAGACCATGGACTGGTAGGGTTAGATGAGGATTTGACTCTTAGATCAGTCTCTTACTATCAGACCTTGGGAAAGTTGCTGATTTTTTCTGGGGCTCAGTTTCCTTTTCACTAAATGGGAAAATAGTAATCCTTATCTCACAGTGCTATTATAGGATTAAAAGGAGATAACAGCTTTGTGCCTGAAACATATCAGTACTTGATAAATGATGGTTGGCTTACTCACTTTCCTTTGTGTCACAGCATTGATGGCCATGTTACTTACAAATGTTACACACAAGAGTGAACATGCTGTCATTTTTCAATCATGGATATATTAGCTCATAGTAGGTGCTCAATTAATACTTATTTTTCTTTTTTTACTAACCTTGATTTCATTGATCAGATTTTTTGGCAAAGAGAACGAAGTTGGAACATAAGGCAGAAGAGGTACCAGTCTTGTCTACTGTGACACTTCCTTTCATTTTTAACCACATCATATAGCCTCCATTATTAACCCCATCATATAGCATTTAGAGAATCTTAGGCACTCAGTACATATTTGTTAAATAATTGAGTGGCTGGATGAATGAATAAATGCATGAGTAGTGATTGCCAGGTAAGCTGTGATTAGAATGGGAGCTGGCTGGAGCATAAGTGGTAACTAGAGGTGGCATGGCCATGCTGAGAGCAGAGGCATCAAATCAATGAGAGCCAAAAGTGCAGAGGGAAGGGTAGAACGTAACAAAGATGATTGTCCTGGGCCTCACATTTTTGTTCTGAGATTGTAGGAGCCTGAAGTGATTCACTTGGCTTCCCAGGTGGAGCTCAGCTAATCAAGCTGACTGACTTGTGGCCACTTTAAAAAAAATTCTTTTCAGTATTACAGGAACTGAACTAGCAAGTAATGTTGAGGTAACAAAGGAATAATTTTCTCAGGAAAAGAAAAAAATGTTGAGAAATATGCAATGGAAACCCTCTTACACTGCTGGCGGGCATGTAAATTGGTACAATCACCCTGGAAAACAATTTGGCATTATTTGGTAAAATTGACGATGTGGATATACCCTACAGTCCAATAATTCCATGCCTAGGTTTACTCCCTAGAGAAGATCTTGCCCATGAGTGCCAGGAAACATGCTCACAGTAGCATTGTTTGCAATTCCAAAAAGGTGGAAACAACCTCAATGTGTATCTACAGAGAAAAGATTATAAATTTGTGGTATATGGACACAATGGAAATATATACAGGAGTATAAATGATTCGAGTGGAGCTATGTGCATCAACATGGATGAATTTCAAAAACCACAATGTTGAATGAATAAAACAAAATACTTATGGAAAACTACATACAGTGTGATACCATAAAATGCAAAACAATATTATATTTTGTTAACGGATATATATGTGTAAAATAGTATGAAACATGCATGGAAATAGTAAACACCAAATTTATAATAGTGCTTACTTCTGAGGAGGAAGGGAAGATATAGAAACAGGAAGAGATGCATAGGTTGCTTCATTTGTATCTGTGATATCTTTATTTCATAAAATGAGCTGTGGATATGAAGGGATTTGGATTATTTGCTATGGTTTATGAAGTTCTTAAATAAGAAAATACATTTAAAAATTGCATACCCAGAGGATTCTTTGCCAGGCTGGGAACCAGCATTTTCAGGCATGGTCTGTCTTCATTGTGGTCCATGCCATCGGCATGCCAAGCAAAAGTGGGATGTCCTACTGAACCTAAAGTATTTTACAATGCACAGAACCAGGGTGCTTTTGTGATGAGATCTGAAGTAGAAAATAGCTTCACTCTTGAGCAAGATTGTTTTGGAAAGCAAAGACTCCAATTGTCCAATCCATTTTTAAATGGGCTTTGCATGGTTCTAAGTACATTTCTGCTACACTTGATTTGTGGCCATATGGAAATTGCCCTGTTTTATTTTCTCACTGACAGTGAATGTGAGATTAAATGAACAATTTGCAAAATTAAATTTTCATCTAACTTGTTCCCATCAAGCCTGTCACCTATTGTACCAAGACAAAATTGATTTATGAGAAAACTTAAGCATACTTGAGATATTTCAACATTGTATCAATACTCCAGTTCTTCTGAGAATTAAGTGCATTATGGGAAAGTCCAGAGTTCCATGTCTAGGGATCCAGGGGCTCATATATCTGTATCATAAGGCAGCCTTGTCAATGCTTAGAAGATCTTAATGCATTTGGAGTACTCATTCTCTGGTAAAACGGATTAGGGGGGCCCTTTTTAATTCCATGAAAAGTTCATATAAAGCATTCAGAACTATGTCTAAGCTTGGCTTTTGGTCTATTGATCACTTTGGCTGAACACTTAATGTTTGCAACTGCTGTTAGTAATTTATCATAATTAGTTCCACCAAAGTAGCTTTCTGTCATTAGAAATAACTTGCACATGAGCATGGCCTAAATAAATATCTAAATTGCCTTCCAATTAAAATGCACATTATGCATATTATATCATTGGAGACTTTTTCTCCTTAGTTATTCATACAATAAATCATTAGAAAAATTCCTATAGCACTGAGGTGGAACCTGGTGATTAATTTTCCATTGACAATCAAAGATGCAAACTAGAGGAAGCGATGGGGTCTCTTGCTCTTGGAAAATTTGTCCGGTCATTCTAAATACTTTGAATTGGATTAGACACTCTGAATGGTTTGTAAGCTAAATTGGAGAGAGTAGCTGCTGACATGAAGGCTGGTCTGACACCACACTCATTTTATTTTCCTAACTTACAGAATGCGGTCAAAGGTCTGACTTGATGAGGCCAATTAACTTGGCCATCAGTTCTTCCATTCTTAATTAAAACCAAATCTATAGATTCTTTGACACTTTGGGGGCATAGTTTTCATAAAATGAGAATAATTATTTTTCCTTAGTACTGATAACTTACTGTGTGGGTGCGTGAGTGTGTGGGTGGATAAAGGTGCTCATCGGTTTTACTCTTGATGTAATTAGCATCACAAAATTCACTTTCTTTGCAAGGGAATAATTGTGGGAGCCAGTGGATTAATGATATATGATCTTCGAAAGGATTTTTTAGAAAAATAGAAAGAACAGCAGAGGGCCTGGGAGTCTTGCAGAAAGTTTTCTTGGTGAGCCCCAACCCTGCAGAAGATAAGCTCCTTGAAGTCACAGATTTGTCTTATTCACAACTGTATCTCCTGTTCCTAGTAGAGTATACACAGGAAGTACTCAATAAATATTTGTTGAATGAATGAATGAAGGAAGCAATGCAGAGAAATAACCAAATGAGCAGAACTGGCTGAATGGTTTTGGGTCCAATAGATCAGCATTCTCATTTATACAATGTGTGGGATGCACCTAACTGCATATAGTGCTGAGATAAACACTGTTATAACTCATACAAATCGGGCCACAAAACCAACTTAGGACTTTAGAGGGCCAGTGGGGAAGAAAATTAATCTAGGAAAGAACATGGTCAGGGCTGTGGGACTAAACAAGTTTAGCAATAGCTTCATAAGGAGCAAGTTGGCAGTTAGTGTCATGGTGTTCATAGCAGTGTAGCATGCTTAAACCTAGCCAGGATAGATTTCCAAGGAGGATAGTGGCCTAATGTGATTGGATGGTATGCGGATGCTCATTAGCAGAAGTTTCCAAGCAATGGCTAGCTCTATATGCAGAAATATGGTAGCATTGATGTTCTATAAGTTCCATTTGATTGAGAGCAAGGAATTAGGATTATGCCCCCATCAGCAAAGGCTAATCACGGAGTCAGGGATTCAGGCTCTAGATCCACTAAAGAAACAAAAGTGCAATGTGGAAACAGGGGCAGAATCCCAGTTATATACACTGGCTAAACATAACAGGAAGTGGTAAGGAAGTTGAGGTTCATAGAGTACATGGTAACTCTGGGCTTGCCCCAGACACACTTGTATTAGGCTTAGGAGAGAGAAAATAATTCAAAATCTTTTCCACTGTCAGTGAGGCTCAAGGAATTGATTGGCTTTAGTCTGCAATTTTAAAGGCCTTCAGCCTCTATAGCAGGAAGGCATGGAGAAACCAGAGGCTGAAGGGTCTGGTAGGCAGAAAATCAGTTAAAAACAGTTCTTACCTCCTGAGGAAATGTTACAACACAAGCAAGCCTTTTAAAAGGGGGGAAGTATAAATAACAGCACCAATAATAGTAATAATAGTAACAGCACAACAGTAATAGCATCATCTGCTTCCATTTAATGAGTAATTACCATGTTCCATGCCTTTACTAGTCACATTACGTATTTTATCTCATTTAATTCTTATAACAACCCTAAGAGATAAATCCCAATATTATTCTAATTTTAGTAGCTCAGATAGATTAAGTAACATGCCCAAATTCATATAGGTAGTGAATGGTAGAGCTAAGATTTGACCCCAGTTTGATTCGTAAGCCCGTGTTTTGTATTAACACATACAATACACATATAATGTATTATTATACATATAATGCTGAATAAATATTACAAGAGACAGATTTTATTATCAATTTTACTTACATGAAAACAAAATGAAATGTATGTCAGATCAACAAACACATATTGTGCACCTACAATGCCAGGCTTTGTGCCATGTACTGGAGATACAGCAATGAATAAAACATGCACAATTGTTGGCCTTACAGACTTTAAAGTCAAGAATGGAGCCCTTGGGTCGTTATGGGCTACCCTTGGTCAACCATAATTTAAAGAAGGTAGATTCTAGGCTGGGTTATTCATCTCTTAGACCCTTTGAAAATCTCCATGGAATGAAATTCTTCTGTGAAAGGGTAGGATAGCATAGCATTTAAGTGCATGGACTCTGGGACTAGACTGTCTGAATTCAAAGCTATTAATATGTCTGTTAGGGTCATGCCAGGAAAACAGAAACTAGTCCAGATCATTCAGCTGAAGGGAATTTAATGTAGGTGCTTGGTTAAATGAGTGATGGACTCGTTGAGAAGTCAAGCAGGAAATGGTGAGGTCATCAAGAGATTAGAAACACCAGGAAGCTGCTTCCACTTCTAGGGCTGTAGGGGCAATGGAAGGAGGTGGTGTTACTGGAACCTGGAAGCCAGACTGGTTGAAGCTAAAACCCAGGTAGGGATTGCCCAGATAAACGTGGGGCTATGGAGGGAGGGCTGTCCAGTCTTGCTTTTCCTCAACTCCTGTCTACAATTTTCTGCCAGTGCCTCCCATCTATCAAACCTGCTCAGAAGCCAGCAGACTCGGGGACCTGGGAATGTAGTTGCCTGTGATGAAGAGCAGGGTAGGGGAAGGGAAGGAGGGAGGGAGGGAGGTTTGAAGTAGTGACTACAAAAGCCAAGTCTCATCATTTATTAACTGTCACTATGGGTAAATATCCTGCTGCCTCAGTTTCTCCACCTATAAAGTTGAGATTTTGAAATAGCACCCCCCCATAGGGCACTAGTGGGAATTAAATAAGTTGATAGGCGTGAAGTGTTTAGAAAAGTGTTCGGCAAATAGTAAGTCCTCTAGATCTTACTGTATGATATGATATAAAGTACTAACAAGACCTATTATTATAATTTTTACCATATACAATATTACCTGCTCATTGTGTTCACTAAAGACCTCTTAGTTACAGGAGATCATAGCTCAAGTATCTCAGCAAACACTAATTGAAAGTGAATGAGCCTATTCTTTTCTATGGCATCCATCCCTTGAAGCCATTCTCAGAAACCTAAATAACAGTATTCAGGCCAGAATTTAGGGAAGCTCATGAATCACCTGATAAGCTCAGCCTCTGCCAGCACAACAGGCAAGAAGCACTCAACATAAGCTGCTGTGTTGTTAGCATGGTTCCATCAGATTAAGAAACATAAGAAAACGCCATTTTGAACTTACCCCGCAAACAAGTGCCCTGTGGCTTTTTGAACAAATATATACGTTCGTCCTAAATCCTCCCTTATAATTGTCATCATCAAAATTTTCGAATCAGAAACAAAAGTCGGTGGTGAAAAGGGAGACCACAAATAAGATGGAGATAGGAACGAAAACACTACAATACTCCCCCCTTATCTGTAAGGGATACATTCCAAGACCTCCAGTGGATGCCTGAAACCACAGATAGTACTGAATCCTATGTTTTTTCCTATACGTACATACTTATGGTAAAGTTTAATTTATAAATTACATACAGCAAGAGATTAACAACAATAACTAAAAATAAAATAATACAATTATAACAAAATACTGAAATAAAAGTGAATTAAAGCTTATGAATTGTTTATTTCTGGAATTTTCCACTTAACATTTCAGACTGCAGTTGACCACAGATAACTGAAACTGCAAAAAGCAAAACTGCAGATAAGTGGAGAGTACTGTAATTCATCAAAATGAGAGGGAGAGAGAGTGCATTCACTTGGTTTATAGATACCTAAAAAATTATAGTGCATCGTTTAAGGGTAAAAACGGCATAAAATGTTCAGTCAATGAAGGTGGCTATTAGGTTAATGTATCCTTCTGTAGCAAAATGGAGAAACATATCAGGTGGTATATGAATGAAAAGAAGAGGCAAAACTCTAGGCAGCAGAATACTGTTTAATGCTTTAATGCTGTGAGGGACTCAGTGCTTCTGCTACTATTTGGCACTAGCTAGAAGACAGATTGGTAGCATTCTAGCAGGTATTTTATATCTCTAATTTCATTGTGGTGAGCCCACTGAATTACTAAACTTGGAGAAAATTCTAATATCTGTGAAACAAACAATTGTTCATCAGGACCTGGCAGGTTGATTTCTGTAAATACATTTTAAAACGCTACTTGTTCTTTACTGTGATCGTAGATAAAATTGTGTGATTGGTGAAGATGTTAGACATTTTTGTTTGTGTTTGGATTTGGGTAGCATTGGTAAGAGCAGCGCTTTGCTGGCAATGTAAGCGGTGAAGCTGGGCCAATCATTCTATTAAGCTAAGCCCTTGGCTCTGCTTTGGCATCCCTGATTCAGATATTTCAGACTGAGACTTTTTGGGACATGGATTATGCAGGCAAATACCCTGTGCTCTGCAGCATTTTGCATGTCCAGACTTGGATGAAATGTTTATTAGATGGTATTTTATATATTAATTTTTCCTAGACTGTACTGAGGGCATCATGAGGGCAGAGATTGATCTGTCCTATTTACCGTTGTATCCCCAGTGCTCAGCGTAGTGCCTGGCAAATGCTAGGTACTCAGGATTTGTTGGATGAATGAATGAATGTTTCTAGTGACTACTAGACATTTCTGTAGGTGCTACTGAAAAACAGCATGAAAAATCTGCTAGACATTTTAAAGGATATTGTTGTCCCAAATGTAGACAAATATTATATTCCTGGTGGGAGGCTGTCTTTAGAGAACTCCAATTGTTTCTAGATAATATTTGTTGTATGACAAATGGCAGATTAGTAATGCTTTGGCTGATGACTATGTTGATGGCTACTTCCTCAATTTTTCTTGAATGGAACTTCTCACTTCAGCATTCTTAACAATGAAATTGAATCAAGAGTTAGGCAATTGAATTTACCACTTTGTACTATGCCATATTACAGCGGTCCCCAACCTTTTTGGCACCGGGGACTGTTTACAGGTAAGACAATTTTTCCACGGATGCAGGGTGGGGGATGATTTCAGGATGATTCAAGTGCATTACATTTATTATTCACTTTATTTCTGTTAGTATTACATTGTAATATATAATGAAATGATTATAGAACTCACCATAGGTTGGGGACCCCTGCTTGATCTTTCAAAGTGACAGTGAACAAATTTGAGTTGTGGTTCATGCCTTTTGGAGTCTGATAAAATTCTATCTTTGTATAGTGTAGCTTTCCAAAGTGCATTCCACAGAGCACTAATCCCACAAGATACTTTATAAAAGGAAGAAAAAGTTGTATGGTCAGATAACTTTGTGCAATTCTGTATAGTACAGTCCTGTCTTGGAAATTCACAATGTACATTAATCAGCATAGGAAAAACTCTGAGAAATTGCATAGTAAAGAAATCTATTTTTTAATTTTTTTTTATTTCTGCATATTATGTGGGTACAAATGTTTAGGTTACGTTGCCCTTGCCCCCCCCCCCCGCAGTCAGAGATTCAAGCGTGTCCATCCCCCAGATGGCGCGCATCGCACTCACTATGTATGTATATACCCATCCCCTCCTCCCCCCTCCCACCTGCCTGACGCCTGATAAATGTTATTCCTATATGTGCGCTTAGGTGTTGATCAGTGAAACCAATTTGCTGGTGAGTACATGTGGTGCTTATTTTTCCATTCTTGAGATACTTCACTTAGTAGAATGGGTTCCAGCTCTATCCAGGAAAATACAAGAGGTGCTATACACCATTGTTTCTTATAGCTGAATAGTAGTACTCCATGGTATACATATACCACATTTTATTAATCCACTCATGTATTCATGGGCACTAGGGTTATTTCCACATCTTTGCAATTGTGAGTTGTGCCACTATAAACATTCAAGTGCAGATGTCTTTTTTATAGAATGTCTTTTGTTCTTTTGGGTAGATGCCCAGTAATGGGATTGCTGGGTCAAATGGTAGTTCTACTTGTATCTCTTTAAGGTATCTCCATATTGCTTTCCACAGAAGTTGTACTAGTTTGCAGTCCCACCAGCAATGTATGAGTGTTCCTATCTCTCCACATCCACACCAACATTTATTGTTTTGGGACTTTTTGATAAAGGCCAGTCCCACTGGAGATAAGTGATATCTCATTGTGGTTTTGATTTGCATTTCCCTGATGATGAGAGATGTTGCGCATTTTTTCATATGTTTTTGGGCCATTATTCTGTCTTCTTTCGAAAAGTTTCTGTTCATGTCCTTTGCCCACTTTTTGATAGGGTTGTTTGATTTTTTCCTTGCTGATTTTCCTGAGTTCTAAGTAGATTCTAGTTATCAGCCCTTTATCGGATGTGCAGCATGCAAAAATTTTCTCCCATTCTGTAGTTTGTCTGTTTGCTCTTGTGACAATTTCTTTGGCTATGCAGAAGCTTTTTAATTTGATCAGGTCCTATTTATTGATTTTTGTTGTTGCTGTGATGGCCTTTGGGATCTTCTTCATAAATTCTTTGCTTAGGCCAATGTCTATAAGTGTTTTCCCAACATTTTCTTCTAGAATTCTAATAGTTTCCCACTTTAGGTTTAAGTGTGTTACCCAGCGTGAGTTGATTTTTGTGAGAGGTGAAAGGTGTGGATCCTGGTTCAGTCTTCTACATGTGGCTATCCAGTTTTCCCAGCACCATTTATTGAACAAGGATTCTTTTCCCCAGTGTATGTTTTTGTCTTCTTTGTCATATTTTTTAATTTTTATTTTAAATTATTATGGGCACATAATAATTGTAAATATTTAAAGGGTGCATGTGATGTTTCCATACAGGCATACGATGGGAATTAATCAAATCAGGGTAATTGGGGCATCCATCACCTCAGGCATTTATCATTTCTGTGTGCTAGGGACATTCCGATTCCACCCTTATAGTTATTTTAAAGTATACCCTAACTTACTGATTATAGTCACATTGTTGAGCTATGAAATATCATTCATTCTTACTATCTAACTATATTTTTATACCCATTAACCATTCCCACTTTATGCCCCCTCCCCACTACCCTTCCCAGCCTCTGGCAACCATCATTCTACTCTCCATCTCTGTGAGATCAATTGTTGTAATCTTTAGCTCCCACATGTGAGTGAGAATATGCAAGATTTGTCTTTCTATGCTTGGCTTATTTCACTTAACATAATGTTCTCCAGTTCCATCCATGTTGTTGCAAATGGCAGGATTTCATTCTTTTTTATGGCTATATTATATTGCATTGTATATATGTACCACAATTTTTTTATCCATTTATCTATCGTTGGACACTTAGGTTGATTCCAAGTCTTGGCTATTGTGAATAGTGCTGCAGTAAGCATGGGAGCGCAGATCTCTTTTTGGTATACTGATTTCTCTTCTTTTGGATATACACCTAGCAGTGAGTTTCCTGGGAAACCTATTTATTTTTTAACTCTGAGTTTCTCAAGTTAGTTATAGAGATTTTTTCTCTTTTGTTGACATTCCTACAAGATTATTATTTCATTGAACAGATATTAGGAAAATCTAGTAGAATGAAAAGAATGTCTTAGCTATCAAAAGAATGAAGTCCTTCTCTGTATGCCTTACTTAATAGCTATGTGACATGGGTGTTAGTCTTCTAGGTCTCATTTTCCCTATTTTCAAAAGGGGATCATATACCACATGTCCTCATGTCTAAGTCAAAAGTTTTGTTTTCACACTTTAATGTTTTTGAAATTCGAATAAGTCTTATGATGCATTTAACATGACATTTATTTTTTTCTCAGAGAAGTTATGATTACATTAGTAGTGCATTTTATAATTTGTGGCATCTTAAAGACAAAGAAATGTAAAACCTCCCTGCAAATTTCTAAGGGTTGTTGTGAAAAATCAAGTGAGTGAATGGATAAGAAAACATCATGTAAAAATAATGAATCATGACAGATTTTTTAATAGCTGGTTTGTCTGTTTTAAATGGAAGAGACAAGCTACTGGGCCGACTATACCTTTTTATATTATTTTCTCAGGTGGACGTGAAAACACTGAATCCAAGTATCATAACTGATTTATTTCCATTTGCATTTGGTTGCTTGGCTTGATTTATATGATAGTTCTGTTTTATGTACATAGACACTGCCTCAATTACAAAAAAAAAAATACACCAACTTTTAATGTTTGGTAACAATTTCTGGTAAGACAGTTTGAATGTGTGTTATAACTTTATTTGTTGTTGAGAATACGTTATAAAGTGGAGGCCTCTTGGAACCCATCAGGGAATTAATTCCTCAACAAACATTTACTGAACTTATGTGCCCTTCTGCAGTAAGAGCTGTGAAAAATACAGTTAGGAGGCACTTAAGTGAATGTTTTTTGAGTGACTTTGGGTTAGCTTCTGTGGTAGGTGCTGACTAAAACAGAGACGAATGAAGGCAGATCACTACCCTGCAGCAGCTCACGGTGTAATAGGGAATACAGACTGGTAAGCAGATATAAATATTTACAAATCATGGCCGAAGGACCAAAGAAATGGTTAGTGGACTAACTTGGCTTTGTGGAGTTTGAATGAGACTTGAACTTTCACAAGATGAAGTAATATGGGCTGGGTACTGAAGGATTAATAAGAGTTGGGGCAGAAACATGAAAAAACAGTGAAGGCATAAAACCTCCACATGTGCAGAAGCATAGTTGGGTGAAATTGCATGTGCCCCTCAAGATCTCTGCAAAACATTAGGTTAGATGGTGTGAACATTTCATGGAATCACAGCAAAAGATGAACCTGAAAATATAGTTTGAGGGGACTGCAAAAGGCCATTGCATGCCATGGTAACATTTTTGGCCTTTGTAATGGAGGTGATGGGGAGCTATTAGAGGGTTTTGAGTTGGAAAGTAACATGATCAGTTTGCATTTTAGAAAAATTACTTTTGTAGCAGCCTGAAGTATGGATAAAATGGTGATCTATTGGAGGAGGAAAAACTGTTTAAGAGGCTGTTGCAATAATTCAGGCAAGAGATGATGTTATTGGGGATGGGAAGATAATGATAGATTTGAAAGATGATTATAAGGTAAAAGCTGCAGAACATAAAGACTAAGTGGACATGGGTTACATGTAGGGAGGGAAGAGAATCAAAGAGAGAAGTCTGTTTTTAGTTAGAGACATTGAGAAGATAGTTATGTCGTAATTTATAATAGGGAGCTTAGAAGGAGGAATGAACTTAGAGAAAAGATAATGACTTTTGACTTTTGTGCCAGTGTTATTCTTTTTCTTCTTTTAAATTTCAGCATATTATGGGGGTACAAATGTTTAGGTTACCTATATTGTCTTTTCCCTGCCCAAGTCAGAGCTTCAAGTGTGTCCATTCCCCAGACGGTGTGCACTGCACCCATCGGGTGTGAATATATCCATTCCCTCCTCCCCCATCCCATTTGCCCAACACCCGATGAATGTTGTTACTATATGTGCACATAAGTGTTGATCAGTTAATACCAATTTGATGGTGAGTACATGTGGTGCTTGTTTTTCTATTCTTGTGCTACTTCACTTAGTAGAATGGGCTCCAGCTCTATCCAGGATAATATGAGAAGTGTTAGTTCACCATTGTTTCTTGTGGCTGAGTAGTACTCCATGGTGTACGTATATTTTCTGTATTCAGTAGGACATATGGATAAAAGACAATATTTCTTCCCTTCTAGAGTCTATTTTTCTTTTGCTTAGTAGGCTAGAATTACACATATCCTTCAAGTGACTCCTACAGTGTAGTCATGAAGTCTCTACTGAGCCCAAGGAGAGAATTCCAGCAAGCCTCTCCAGCATTTTCTATTCCATGGAAGGCTTCATAAAAGAGGTAAAATTTAAGGTGTATATGAAAAAATGAGTAAGGAATCATCAGAGAGATTTATAAGAAAGCCATTCTAGGCAGGGGAAATAGCATGAACAAAAGCAGAGACCTGTGAAAGATCATAGAATGCCTGGGAGTTGTAAGAAGTTCAAAATACCCACAGTGTGGTAAAAATGGTGGGAAAAGAGATCTGAAATTGTTTTCACCAGTATCAAAGTCAAGGACTTTACACTTTACCCAGTAGGCAATGAGGAACTAATGAAAATTTAAAGCAGAAGAGTAACATCCGCAGATGTGTATATGTAATTGCTGATGAGGCACTGAGTTTAAAAGAGATCAGAAGGGAAGTCTATGATTCCCTTTGTAAAATCAGGTAAAGGCTGTGAACCTTAACAACTCCTAATTAAGGTCTCCCATCATTTCTACATCCCAAGAGCTTTGGCCCCATTTGGGATCTTCCTGCTCTTATTTGAGGTTGCCAGGCATTTTTCTTTTATACAGAAGCAGCTTCTGTTACTGAAATACGGCATCGAGCAGGATTGAATTGATTTTTGCTAAGTTCAGCATGCCACACAAACATTGAGATTTCTCTTGGAAAGATTATCACTAAGAGTCCCAGGTTGTATCTGATATTCCTTTATATTTTATTAAAAAATAGTTCTAATAAATTATAGGGAGTACCTAGCAGACATCAAATACCTGGTTAAAAGCAGATTGGGAACCTATCCAATCTGTTTAGATATTTCAAGGTAGAGAAATTATGTTCGTGTGTGTGTACAGAGTAATAGGTTATTTTTTTCCATGTAGATTCATATATTGAAGGCTATTTCCCTGTATTTCCTTTAATTCATATTTCTTCAACTATAATCCTTGTTCAAAATGTAGACTCATGATCCCCATTCTAAATCTAATAAATACAAATGTCTAGGTTTAAAGTCCAATGATACGCCTTTTCAAAAGGTCTCCACATAATTCTGATGCTACCTAAAGTTTGAAAACCATCAAAATATGGAGTCTATAGATTAATAAAGTCACATAGTATATTTAATTTGGAAGTATGTTAATTAATTAATAAGGTCACAAGGTTATATTCAATTTAAAGATTCTGCACTTCATGAAGTTACTTTTAAGTGCAACAAAATAGGCTTCCTTCAGAATAGCCCCTGGCATTCTGAGACAGAAATTCAGAGTAGTAGATTACAAGAGGACTCAAGCTGCCAGTTGTCAAGGTGGTCAATTAAAATAATAAGCCAAACTGAAATTAACAACCAAGACTTACTGCAATAGTGAAAGCAAGAGGCAAAAATGATACCAACTCCCTAATGTTCCATTTCCCCCCTGGAATGGCTCTGGGCAAGGGTCAGATGGATTCAGTAGAGATGGGGGTAGTTCTCATTGCAGAGGAGCCCCAGACTAAAGGCTCCTTCCTCTTTATGGACCTGTGGGCTGGTGATAAGGAGAACGGGAAGAGCTAGGAGTGAAAAGGTACTGAGTCAAAGCAGAGAAAAGTGCTTCAGCCAAGACCACTAATAAGGAGACCTAGGTGGAGATGCCTGAAGTGCCTTAGTTGAAGCCCCCAACAAGGAGGCCTCTGAATGGAGGTGCTTGGGCTGGGCATGCACATATGTGTGTGAGCATAGCTGACTTGAAGGGAGCAGCTTGAGTCTTGACTGTAACTTCCTGCAGAAAATTACAATACATTGATTGGCTGTGTACCAAGTCTGGTGTTGACAGAGCAGCTTCTCCCCATGAGGCCTGCCAAGCAAAGCCTTGTAATTACCTATGGCCAGGCATGTAAGATCAGCATAGGATTTTGATCTGGAGCTGGACTCCTCAATGACTAGGCTGGGAAACAGGAGATCAGAGTTCTAGGCCCAATTTTGCCAGGGACTCACTGTGTAAAGTCATGTTTTATATTTGGGTTTTTGTTTCCTAATTTCTCAAAATGACAAGGCTCTAGTTCAATAACTTCATTCTTAGCCTATAGGGTTTTTTTCATCTTTGATATTTTGTAGTTTCATTTCTGAGAGAAAGTGGTTGGTGCCCAGAGGTGGCAGTACCTGGACTACACCTCCTGCCACAAGAGCAACTCTTGTGAGAACTGGGGAAAAATAATGACCACCAGGCAGCTGTAGTAAATTCTTACAATTTTCTGTTGCTTCAGTATCCATTTTGTTTTCTTTAAATTTTTTTATCTCAAAATATTAAGGGGGTACAAATGTTTTTGTTACATGGATAGCTTTATAATGCTTTAGTCAGGGCTATAAGTGCATGTCACCTCAATATTATTCATTGTATCTGTTAGGTAGGTTTTTACCCCTCACCTCCTCCTACCCTTCTTGATTTCCAATGATTTTTACTTCTTTCTATGCCCATGTGTTCCCATCAATTAGTTCTAAATTATTAGGGAGTACATGTGGTGTTCGTTTTTCCATTCTTGAGATACTTCACTTAGGATAATGGTCTCTAATTCCATCCAAATTGCTGCAAAAGGCATTAATTTATTCCTTTTTATGGCCCAGTAGTACTCCATGGTATCTATATACACCACATTTTGTCAATCCACTCATGAATTGATGAGCACTTAGGTTGATTCCACATCTTTGCAATTGTAAATTGTGGAGCAATAAACATTCAAGTGCAGGTGTCTTTTTGATAAAATGACTTATTTTCCTTTAGGTAGATACCCAGTAGTGGGATTGCTGGATCTAATGGTAGGTCTATTTTTAGTTTTTTGAGAAATCTCTATCCTGTTTTCCATAGGGGTTGTACCAATTTGCAGTCCCACCAACAGTGTATAAGCGTTCCTGTCTCTCTGCATCCGTGCCAGCATCTATTGTTTTTGGACTTTTAAATAAGATCAGCATCCATTTTGAATGCTGGTTTGACTTTCTTCTACCAGAAGCAGGGCTCAGTCACCCTTGACACAGTTTGACCCACACTCAACTAGCTCAAGTGAGTGGCCAGAGATAGGAACTTAGAGACACCTCTTCCAAGAAGACTGGGTTTCTGGCTTTCCCCACTGCTTCCTTTAAATGCACCATAAAGGCATTTGCTTGTGAGCTTAAAGTGACCTATATCCTATTCCCTTATCCTCTTTCTCTGACTCCTCATTCTTGCCTCTTTGACCTGGGGAGAGAGGACTGCCTTTCTGACTCATTATGCCCTCCTTGCCCAGGCTCTGTAAATAAAAATTTAATCTTTGAACTTATTTCCTATTGTGGTGATATATTGAATTTGTGCCTTCCATCTGAAGAACCAGGGGCTACCCCAGACCAGGTTTTCCCTGGAATACTAGGGAGAACACAAGGTCAGACTCCCAGTGTCAGAGCGAAGGTCTGGCAGATATAAACCGGACACAGGTCAAACAAGAGCCACAAGGGCATCTACCAGTATTACCAAGTTTCCTGTGTGAGGGACTTCCTGGTCACAGGTCAGACAACTCGGTATTAGGCTGTCTCCTGGGTAAAAGAAGTATACCACGAAATGTACACTGTATACATCCATATCCAGCTCCCTTTCATTTTCTATCAAGGCAGAGTTGCCAGCTGCTCTAGTAGTGGAACCCCAGTTTAGCTGGGGACTCTCAAAACAGCAGCCTCTTAGCTCTCAGCCAGAGGATGGTGGCATCTTCCTCATCTTTGAAAATTGGTGAGGCTTTTGAACAGCTTTTGCTTTCTGGGGATTCTCTTACCAAGTACTAGGTAAGGGTCAAAGGCAGCAGCAGTTCCATTAGGGATGATTCTTGGCAAGAGTCTTCTTTCTTAAATCTGGCTTACTAGGCTCTATCATTTATGATCTGAAGGCACAAAGCCAATTCATTATGGTGGGAGGGGCTGGTAGAATAGATCAAAAACATCCATAGATGGGGACTTATATTAACAGGTTTTCTCAGTAGCAAATGTCAGATGGTTTTCACAGTCTGAGGTGGAAGTGAATAGATGATTAACTGCTCCTAGAGCAGGTCTGTGGCTTAAACCACTTTGGCTTTCTAGCCCAGAACATGTAGTGTGTAAGAAAATGCATATTGTTATAATTGGTATTGTTATTGTCAGTAGCCAGTGATTACTGAGTGCTTACTCCATATCAGGCATTTTAAATATATGCACTTGTTGAATTTAATCCTCATAAGCAACCCTATGGGGTAAGCGCTATTATCATTCCCATTTTACAAGTGAGAAACCTGAGCCTCAGGAAGGCTCCATGACCTACTCTGGATCACATAGTTAGTAACTGACAGAGCGAGGATTTGAATCTGAGTGTGAATGACTTCAGAGACTGCATTCTTAGCCACTATCCTGTACCACCACATTTTAGTCAGATTAATTCAATCAGGGCTCACCACATCCTTGGGTGAGGTAGATAATTACCTAGGTGGTATGATTTGAGGATTGCTACAATATTTGACTAAGGCAACCTTTAGCATTCTTTTCTTTGTTATACATTAAAGGTAAATTCATACACAGTTTGACAAAAATATGTAATTTTCCACAGAAACAAATAACCCAGGCCAATGTGCCTGTGCATTTATTAATGTACCCTTTTCCTATCAAAGTTACATGCTATGGGATGGTCCAGCCTCGATGAGACAATCTTGGTAGGTCAAGAATGCAAGATTTAGAGACTATTTGGAAATCTGACCATTGAAAGACCTTGATAACACCCAAGGGGACAATACTAGGGGAGTTTGATACTTTTGTTTCAGAAATATGTTAATAGTAATTTGTCACACAAAGGAATGTGACTGTCAGGATCAAGAGGCTATATTCCTAGCTGTTGAGTGTTGTTGGGGCAGAGATTTGTGCATGATGGCCGGGAGGAGACCAGATAAACCTGTAATTTCTTTAATCTGTGTCTCTTTTTGTCTGTGCTTAGTTACAATGGGGAAAACTAAGGTAGCTTAGAAATATTTCTATCCTTTGGGCTAAGGCATGGCATTTTTGAAGGTTTTCTGTTAAAATGCCAGTACCCTTTGGGAAAGACACTAGATGCACTCAGTTCCTTAGTTGTAGTTATCCACTAAAATGGAATCTGAGGGAGCCCTGGATTACTTAATTTTAGTCAAGGGTTAAATCTGAAACATGAGCCAATACAGTGAGATGCCCTATTGAAAGTGTGTTTCAGGGGATGATGGGAAGGTAAAGGTGCAGGGCAAGGTTAATACTTGGGCTCTGGGTAACTGAGGGAGATGGTACCTCTAACTCCAGGGGGAGAGGCAGAGGTAGACAAGAGGGTCAGAAACTGACTTTATCTCTCTTTAATCCACAACCTAACTCTAAGCACCTCCATCTTGACAAGGACAGAATTTCTGAAAAGACAATTGGTGTTGTTTCTTTAGCATTGATTTTTTTCCCCCTGAATTCACTGCTGATTGCATTCTAAATGGTGATACAAGGGGCCGTAATTGAATGTTCAGCAGCCTGAACAAAGCCCAAAGATCGTTCACTAAATGAACCTAAAACTTTGTAGTGAAAAGAAAAATCACTTTCAGAAAGTCTTTCTAACTTCAGAAACACTAAATGGCACTTTGCTCACACTGGGAGTTAATTGGTTAATAAATTCATTTTACAAAAGATTCCATCCAGGTGTTCTTAAGAACTCCGATAATGCAAAAATATGAATGCTTCCAGAAAATTGAAAGACACTGCAGTGCAATGGAGAGGGCATGGGCTTTGGCAGGAGACAGCCCTAGGTTGTAATCTTGCCTATTCCACTTACTACATGTGTGACTTTGGACAAGTTACTTAAACTCTCTGTGTCTCAGTTTCAGTTTTCTCATCTATAAAATGAGGATAATAACAGCACTTGCTTTGCTTCACAGAGTTATTTTGGTGCTTTAGTATGATAACATATGTAAAGTGACTAATACAGTTCCTGGCACGTAATAGATTCTGGAAAATGTTAGTTTCATTCCTTCCCCTTGGTGGAAGAACTGTGTTGGGGTAGAAAAGAAAGACTAAAATCTAGTGGGGCAAGAGCCATAGCTCATGAAAAGTCAATCCTAATGAAGTTATAGCGGCACTGAAAGCATGATGCAATTCTGTAGGCAACGGTGATACACTCTCTACAAGTTGTTTGTGCGCAATGTCTCAGAGAGCAACTTTCTGCAGTGACTGGAGGAAAGGAATAGCCATCAAAATATGATGGCAACATCAATCTAGTTGGCATTGGCACTCTTATCACTATCAAATACAGCAAAGGGCCCTTTGGGGCACTCCTACAAACCATCCCTGTGCACTAAGGAAGTGGCTGCTTACTTGGGTAAGATTTTCAATGTTGGTTGTCACTACCAGTTGGGGAAAAGTTCCCATTCAAATATCACAGTATCATTGTAGTTATTTAAATAGACAAAAAATAAACACTCATAAGTGTTAGAGAGGATGTGGGGAAAATGTATTCACATTCACTGCTTGTAGGAGCTTTAATAGGCACAGCCCTTTAGAAAATGGTTTGGCAGTTTCTATAAAATGAGCCTTTGCATCAGCTCAGCAATTCCATTTCTGTGAATATATCCCAGAAAAATACCCTCATGTGTGTTTGGAGACATATACAAAAGATGGTTATTGTAGATTTAGTTGTAATAGACTGATGTAGAATGCTTAAGCATTATATTATAGCACATACATATAGTGAAATATTATGCAGCCATTAAAGATGAGGTGTATTGGATGCAGGGACATGGAAGTATTTATATGATTCATTGTTAATATATAGAAGCAAGTTACAGTAGAGTGTATGACATCAATTTTATTTTGTAAAGTTAAAAAGAACCCCAAATGGCATATACTTATATTTGCATTTTAAAAATCTGTAAAGACATGAGTGTTGTTGTTGGGGCAGGGCCTTAAAGGGTCACTTTCCCTGTTTACTTTTTAGATGTCTGCATTATTTCAAATTCTTTAGGTGAACATGTTTTACTGTTGCAATCTTTTAAGTAAATCATAAAATAATAAAGCAAATGTATGGGACAGATTGGCTTAGTCACTTCTAGCCCATGTGTGGTTTGCGTTTCCTGAGTTTTCAAATAATAAGATAATAATAGTAACTAATATTTATTAAGTACTTGCTGTATGCCAGGCAGTGTCTTAAGTGCTTTACATAAATCTTCATGTAAACTTACCTTCATATTATACTTATATAATCTTCATAGGATCCTTATGAGGTAAAAACTATTACCATCTCCATTTTACAGATCAGAAAACTGAGTCTCAGAAAGGTTAAATGACTTGTTAAATCTCATACATGTTGTAAGTGATGGAGCTGAGATTTGAAGCCAGCAGGCATGACATATTCTATACTCTCAAGGAGTTTAGTGATTAGTTGGGCAGATTCTCTCTCCCTCTGTCTATCTCTAACACACACGCAAACACACACACACACACACACACACACACACACACATTCAGAAATACACATGAAAAATGCAACACAAATGTACCTAAAAAAGAGTGCTACAGAGAATGAATGCTATAGGAAGCATCTAGGAGAAAGAATGTTCATTGTAGGCTAAAGGGATCAGAGACCAGTGCTTGGAGTTGGACCTGCAGTTACCTTTTCACCAGATTCTTCTGTGGCTGAGAATACGCTTTATGGAGCAGCTGGGAGGAATACTGTAACAGCTTGTGGCTAAAGAATAAAACAAAGCCTAGAAACCATCCAGATCCCTGCAAATATGTTACTTACCAAAGTTGGGCTTGGGCATTGCAGCAGCCCTGAACCTATACCGTGTTAACTAAAGCAGTTCTGTTGGCCTGTGTTGCAATGATATCATCTTCTGACTAGGCCTAAGCCTCATTTCTCATTAATATGGAGGAATTCCAATCTAAGGTTCTATGAAACACCATAGCTTGAAGGGTCTTTTGATGCTCTCTATTCATCCTTTTTATAGATGAGGAAACTACAGCCCAGAAAACTGAATTAACTTGCTCAAGGTCACACTGCTATTTTGGTGGCCAAATACCGCATATATGGCAGGATGTTATTTTCCTTTGAAGCAAAACACATTGCCTGGCTAAAGGATTCCCTTTGCCTTGAGATTTAGATAAAGGATTCAGGGGGCTTTCATTTAGGATTTGCTTTCTCCTTCCCTCTCTCTCTCTAAATACGTGCACACATGCACATACATGTACAATTTCACCTCCTGATGTTTGTGTTTGTGTTTTTCTCTGTTGGTTATCATCTACCCTCCATATAAAGTATGGTGGAATTTGGGTCAGCCCTTTTTCTCTCTGAACATGAGGGGAGAGGGAAAAATGTTTGATCCTCCCAGTGACCACTTTTCAAAGGGTATCGTTATTATGGCCAGAGGATGAATGATGGGACTCTTAACAGAATCCTGAGAACAGGCCCCAGTTTTCGGGGATGGCATTTCACGTGCTTACTTTGAGGACAGTGAGTTAGTACCTCTGTGACATGATCGATTATAAAGGGCCAGGGTTAGGGTTACATAACAGGCCTTCCTGCAGGAAAAACCTTATAAAACAGAGGGGTGGAAAAAATGTGCTGTGCAATTGCATAATAATCTTGTGGAAAACAAAATGCCTTATTCATTTTAATAAAAACACTGGGAAAAAATGATGAGTCTTCACTCTGTCTAATCAATTGCAGGGCTTTGCAATAAAAGTGAGACTGCTTTTTCCCCACTAATAAGCACAAAATCAATCTTCAAAAGCAACTTGTTTTATTGCACCTATTCTTGGCTTTTCAACTCCCCAATTTATAAATGGTTATTTTCCCCTAAATTGAGTGGAAATGGAGTGGGGAAGGGTAGAGCAGGACTCGTAGGTGTCTACAGCTTTCTGAGCTGTATGTCATGTGGCTGTTTTCAAAGTCCTCTCAGTTCAATGGTAGCATCTATGCTCTTGGGGCCTCTATCCCCCAGGTCTAGGAAGGTTAATTCGGGGATTGAGTAACGTAGGGCAGAAGTATACAAAAAGGTGTGGCAGAAAAGTGGTTTGATTCAACTCTGGTTTGGATAAGCTTGGACCCTTGGCAAAATGGCTGCATCCATGCTTGCTTCTAGGCCCAACTAGGTCCCTCGTTCCTTGATCCTCTCTGGAATATTTCATACCTGCCTGCAAATGAAATCTGATTCTTAAATATCCTTTCCCATCCCCATCTAAACATCTTGTCTCTTCTGCCTTTATACTAAAATGAGCTCCTGCCTTTAGCCTACTTCCTCTGATTTTGATGATCTTTATAGGTGATCTCTTTGAGGAAGCTTTCTTAGCCCTCCCCCATAGGCCCTGCCTTCCAATATAGATTTAGACACTCCTCTTCAGTGTTATTTTTTTTTTCCTCCTTTTTTTTTTTAGAATGTTCAGTATTCCATTCAGTGTTAGCTTCATACATGTTGCTTTATCATCATCTGCTTGCATGGCTTTTTTACCCCATTCACAGAATGCTCAAAGGTTGGGATCAGGTATGCTTTGGGTCTGTATCTGCATCAGATAGCACAGTGGTTGGCACAGAGAAAAGGTTCAAGCAGTATGCCTTGAATCAAACTAAATGCTGAGTCTTACCTCATGGCATGAGATGAGAGAGGGCAGTAATGAATTAATCAAATAAATGTCCCTATTAGAGTGGATTTGTAGAACTAGCAGTATTTAAAGAGGCTAAAAGCAAGAAATATGGAGATTGTAAGTTGAGAGAGCACTGCAAAGAGGGAAGAAGGGCTTGAATCTGTGACCTGGACGTGTTTGCCTTCAGTTTGTGTCCTTGGAGTGAACCACTGCCAAAATTATTTCCTCAGGGAGTTGTCTTCATTGAGTCATATTCATAACCTATTTCCATAAGTCGAATTGGATTTCATGGGTAGTTTACCTATTCCAAGGACTCTCGGTAACATTCAGGCAACACTCTGTGCCCATGGTGAGCACCAAGGTGCACCTGTCTTGATTGATACAGCTGCAGGGAGGAAGGTGGTTCCAGGCCAGGGCCTGCTGCTGTTATTATGAACAAAGAAATAGTTCTGTTTCACTAGAAACTCCACTAGTCAAGGTGGAGTTAATGAATGCAGGCTTTTCTAAGATGAAGAATGCCGGTGCAAATGGAGAGGAGGAATAGGAGCATGGGGGGAAGAGAGAAGAGAGGAACTACTTGATCCCTGTAATTTAGACTCACACCTCAAACTAATAGCAAACATTTTACAAAGTGTTTACTCTGTGCCAAATATGGTACTCAGCACCATACAGAGATCATCTTACTGGATTCTCAAAACCACCTTATGATTTAGTGCTATTATGAACCCTGTTTTATATGTGAAAATAGTAAGCCTTGGCTAAGTGAAATAACTTGGCAAATGTCACAGAATTGGTAAGTGGCAGAGCTGGGAATTTAAATTTGATTTGCTTGATTCCAAAGCCCATGTTCTTTCCTCCAATTAAAGGTATAATTTACATGCAGTAAAAGACACAAATCTGAAGGGTATAGCTGGATAATATTTTACCTATGTATATATCTATATGATCACTACCCAGTTGAAATATAGAACATTTACACCATCCCAGCAAGTTCCTTTGTGCCTCTTCCCCATTAATACCAACCCTCCCACATGCACGCACACACGCACTCACGGAGGAGGTAACCACTATTCTGACTTCGCTCACCATGTATCAATGGCTTTCATATTGCGGATCCTGAACCAACAGCATCATCATTACCTGGGAACTCAGTAGAAATGCAAATTCTCAGGCCCCACCCCAGACCAATTGAATTAGAAACTCTGGGAATGGTGCCCAGAGAACTGTGTTTTAACAGGCTCTCCAGGTGATTCTGTTGCACAATTAAGTCTGAGAACTGCTGCATGAAGCAGTTCTACGTGTTTTAGAAATTCATATACATAAATAGAATCATATAATATGTACCCTTTTGTGTCTGGCCTTTTTTTCTCAGCAAAATGTCTGTGAGATTTATTCATATTGTTGCATGTATAGTAATTCTTTCATTTTTAATTGCTGATTAGTATTCCTTTGTATGAATATATAATCTTATCTCTTTAATAGGTGGTTATTGAAACTTTTATTAAGGGAAGTATGTTGTCTTACATTTGTCTATGACAAACACATCTGTGGAATCACAAAATTAAGGCCCAACTTATGCAAGAGTAAAGCAGGTCATTATGTCATATGATACAGTTTCAGAAAGGCAATGCTTCCCTCACAATAAAATCTGTCTCTTACTTGCCTCCTAATGCCAGAAATTTCTTTAATAGGAAGCCAAGACTTTTATTCCACAATAAACAGTAAAACTTAAAAGGCATATGTGTGTTCCAAAGATGTTAAAAAAAGACGTTTAAAATCATACTGAAGTGTTAATGACCTATCCTTTCTTGAAAGCAGAGTAAGCATGCTGTCACTTACTAATCCAAGTCCTCGACCAACATTATCGATCAATCATGCTACTTTTGTATGTTGATTCTTAATGCAATTTCAGGGTCCTTCTCAACAAATTGGGCAGAACTATCAGTCCATCACAGCTGGTATATCATCTCTGGCTTAATTCATGTGTGTGTGTGTGTGTGTGTGTGTGTGTGTGTGTGTGTGTGGTGACTGTAACTTAGAACTAAGTTCTTAGAAGTAAAGAGAGCTCTTAGAACTAAAGAGAGAGAGAGAGAAGACATCATGGAGGAGATATATCAATCAGAAAGTAGAATAAAAATCACATTTTCTTTTCTGTGATACATTTTCACTTTTCGTTACATTTGAAAGCCCACGAGGTTTGGATAGTCAGAATGTAGTAAATTCCTAGTTAACTGAATCTGTGAGAAATCAGCATAATACCAAAAACAATGACAGCAACTGTTATTACTACAACTCTGTATTGGGCTTTATGGTAAGTGATTTACCTGCACTGTCTCATTTAATCCTCAGAACTCTTTTGGGCCAGTATTATTATCCCCATCTTAAACATTAAATTGAGGTTTAGAAAGGTACCCAAATCGGCATAACAGGGTTCAGATTCAAATCAGGCTCTCTGACTCCATATCCCACGTTCTTTGGAAACCACTATTTGCTGACTCTGAGATAATTCGTTTTTAAAAGGATACTTGGAAATTCTTTTCTTCCCAACTCTTGTCCAAAGTATCTGAGTCTATTTTGCTGCCTTAATAAGAATGTAGTAACCATAATTGAAGATCTCAGGGTTATCATGTTACCATTAGTGGTCACCTGCTGTAACTAGCATCAGTGGCACAGGTATGGGAGATTAGGTATAGGAGATTCATTGCCCCCATGTTGTCTTCTCACCTCTTTAGTTCTAAACACCATATAATTATACACACACATGCATATAAATTAACTTTTGAACTATAGATGAATGAATATATTTATTCATTTATCAGACACATAACGCATGTCTACTATGTACCATTCATTAGACCTCAAGCTCCATGAGGCCAAGGACCTATCTTGTTCACTTCTATATTCCCAATACCATGTACCTCATAAAAGACAGGTGCTCAATAAATATTTGTTGAATGAATGGAGGGATGAATGAATAAATGTATGTACAAATGCCAGGCATTATATTGAGGTCTGGGATATGAGCTTGACTTCTAATGATGGCCATTTACCAAAAAGGGAGGAGTTAGTACAGAGATCCTATTAGTTGGGTAAAGATTATAGGCTAATGACCGTTAGACATCTGGAATTACCATGAACAATATGTAAAGGAAATACAAAGTTTGGTCTTCTCAGAGTATATCTGATATTTTTCCCCCAATAACTTAATGGTTAAGACTTTATTTTCAACAGAGAGAAGCTTGAGTCTTTGAAAAATAAAGCTGGATATATTGACACTGACAAGAGAATATAAACATTGTGTCCATTGTGATTTTTACAATGGATGCTACATTTTTAAAAATGCACAATAATGAAGGAAAGAATGGAATTCCCAACCATCCTTTGCACAGTTAAAATGCATTACATGGTAAGTAGTCTTTTTTGAAAATAAGTCAGCATTGGTTCAGTATTGAGCAAAATGCTTCAGCGGTTTTCTAAATTGAAAGTAGCACATTCCTAATCTAGTGAAAGTGAACATTCAAATGCGTCTCATTTTCTTCTGAAATTATGCACAGGCCCCGGGACAATGGCAAGCAACTTACCCAAGCATATTTCTACAGTAGTTCAGATCTCCTTTCTCCATCTCACACCGAAGCACTGCAAATGGCAC
Organism: Indri indri; assembly: GCA_004363605.1. Taxonomy (NCBI): domain Eukaryota; kingdom Metazoa; phylum Chordata; class Mammalia; order Primates; family Indriidae; genus Indri; species Indri indri. The sequence goes on along the minus strand of RJWJ010003547.1, from coordinate 8,623 downwards.
ACTTGCAGAGTTGGAGTGTTACCCACGTCACCTCAGCATCAAATGTAATTGATGCTGTTGAGCAGCAACCAGAAGGCTTCTTGTGTTACCCATAAGAACAGTGCCAGTCAGTCACCAGATTGGAATCACCCCTTAGGCACAAGAGGGTAAAGCAGGCCATTGTTCCTTAAAGGGTAAAGGGAATGATGACCATCTTTCTTGCTACCTCTTGCATCTCCACATTGAAGATCATCCATGAGGAAGGTCACAAATATCTGTACAAACTTTTCCTTTTAGCCCATATTAGCTATTCTAGGACCAAGTTTTAAGAAGTGTCACCAGTGATAACAATCAAGAGCTTGGGACTTGGGGGAAAGGGGGGGCAAGGGCAACATACGTAACTGAAACATCTGTACCCCTATAATAACAAACAATAAAAAAAAAACAATATAGAGGTTTGATTATCAATGAAAAAGGGAAAGGCTCCACATGTTTATATTTATATTGTCTTCCTCCATTATCCAGATGAATTAAAGATATTTGGAAAGAAAAAAAAAAGAGCTTATGTTTCAGAGTGACACTGTGATTTGGAAGAGGAATTCAGGTGTTTTTGTTTGTTTGTTTGTTTTGCTATTTTATGAGTAATGGCTGCTATCATGCCAAGCTATGGAGATATTTCATGACACCAGCCCGAAAGCTGACTTTTTGGAGGATGACAACAGCTTTTTGAATCCCTCTTTTTTTTTTTTTTAATGAAATCCAGATTTCCTAGTTTCCTTTTGCTGCTGTAACAAATTACCACAAACTTAGTGGCCCAAAACAACACTAATTTTTTACCTTACAGTTCTGGAGGTAAGAAATCTTCAAGTCAAGGTGTCTATAAGGCTACATTCCTTTTGAAGGCTCTAGGGAAGAATGTATTTCCTTGCCTTTTCCAGTTTCTTGAGGTCCCCTTCATTCCTTGGCTTATGGCTCCCTCCTCCATCTTCAAAGTATATCACTTCAACCTCTGTTTCTGTCATCAAATCTCCTTTTTCTGCCTTTGATGCTTTTGCCTTCCTCTTTAAGGACTGTTGCATGGGGCCCGCATGAATAATGCAGGAAAATCTACCCACCTCAAGATCTTTAACTTAATAACATTTGAAAATCCATTTTGCCATGTAAAATAACACATTTATAGGGATTGGAACATGAACATCTTTGGGGGGGCCATTATTCTGTCTACCACACCAGTCTAGCTGTAATGATACAATGCTTTATTCACTTGGTTAAGGCATTCAAGTTCACAAGGCCAATGTTGTTATCTGATGTTCATAAGTATACCATGCTCATAAGTGTATCATAAAATGATTATGGATCATACCATTTAATCCTAATAACAACTGTGTGAGATAGAGATTATTATAATCTTCATTTCGAAGATGCAGTACTGAAGCTCAGAGAAGTTAATACACTTATGCAAGTTCACAGAGCTAGTGTCAAAGCTAGGACTCAAATCAGAGTATGTCTTATTCTAAATCCCGTGAAATTTCTAGTTTCCCGCTCTGCCTCAATAGTTTTGTTAGGTTTATTTGCTCCATTTCCTAGCCATACTATATACCTAAACCTTGCCAGAAATACCACAACTGGGTTGCTTTTTCCCATGTGTGGCTAAATCAGGGCAAATTCATCACCACCACTACAAGTACAATTCAGTTTAATTCCAGAAACATTTATTGAGCATCAGTGTATGCTCTACCCTTTGCAAGACCTATGCCTCAATGATGGCGATGACTCATTTGAGCCATATTGACATGTTATATTACTGCCAGAGAATTATAAGGCAGCCAAACCATTTTATGGTTATCTCTCAAGATGAAAGGGAGCAGATACGTTTTGAGTAGTTCAGTAAAAAGGCCATGCCTTGCCACTGGGAAATTGTCAAATTTTATAAGCTCCTTTAACACTGAAATCCATCTACCTCCAGGAGATAAGAGATAGTTTTGTGCATTTTTTTAACTGTTCAAATGATAGTCCCTAAGATAAGCAGTGTCCCTGGGCCTATGGAGATGGAAGTACAGTTGTGGACCATAGCAGGTTGGTTAACACAAAGGTAATATGACTATATTTGAAATTTTTCCTTTCACATTTCTATTAATAGTATGTGACTTCATTTCTTCAGGGACAGTGAAAGGTCAAACCCAAAGTTGATAGTTATGGTGACATTAATCTGATTGTTATTTTGGCCAATGAATGCTGTACTCTTTTAGAGCCCCCACCCCCACTCTTTAAGTATCCCTCCTCAGGTTCCCTAACTCCTCCCTCCATTTCATACACCAGATCACCCAGATGCTCTATCTCCTTCCATTGTCTAAGCTCGAACTGATTGCTCCTGTGTCCCATTCCCCATGAAGCTCTATTTCTTATAGTTGTCATATAACATATATGCACCAAATTATTAGAAGTTTTGTTATCCCTCCAAAATAATAATTTTACCTGTTAAGAGATGAGAGAGAAAGAAGGAGAGAGAGAAAGAGAGAAAGAAAGGAAAGGAAAGGAAGGAAGAAAGGAAAGAAGAAAGGGAGGGTGGGAGGGAGGGAGGAGGGGAGGGAAAGAGAAAGAAAGAAAGATTCAAACCTCTCACTCTTGGAAATTTTTTCCCTTTCCCCCCAAATCTGCTCTTCTTCCAGAACTACTACTTTTTGTCATATTCTCTTAATCTTCCAAGTACAAAGCAGCCTCAACAGCTGCTCTTTCTCCATTTATCAAAAGTTACCTAGTTCTATTGATCTCCAGTTTAGTTTTATACTTTTTAAAACTTTAATATGTGTCCGGCATTGTGCTAGGTTCTAGAGAGACAAAAAAATGGACAAACCCCATAACCTGGAGGAACTTTTAAATTAAGAAGAAATAGACATGTTAACAGAATGTTTTGGTGCTCTTCAGTACGGACAAGTGCACGTAAAGCTGTGGGGAAACAGAGTACTTGAAGAGTTAATTCTTCATTTCGATGAAGGGATATAATTTAATTGGGCAAAAGAATTGAGGGCCTTCATTTTCTTAATAATGTTATTGACTTGCCTCCTTTCCTTTCCAGGTCCCACCCTGATTCAAACCTAGGTCAACTTAATCTCAGACTGTTTATTGCAATAGTCTCCCAGCTAGTCTTCATGTTTCCTCTCTGATGTCCTGACTGCCCTGCTATCCACTGGCCCTGTTCATCCCCTAACCTGCTAACAGATTAGTCTTCACAAATATTCTTTTGTAGAAATCATTTCCTCTTTCTCCTAACCTCTCCAAGATCTGAAATCTTTATTGACTCTCCACTGCTTTAAAGATAAAACCTATAGCCCCTTTATCTGGCATTCAGTGCACTTCACAATGCAGTTCTCATCGATGGGCCCAGCCTCATCTCCTATAATTTCTGACACATAACCAACTCCCTACTCAAATTTAATCTGTGTGTAATTGCTCAAGCTTTCAGATTATGTTCTAGCCTCCGTATTTTGCTCACATAGATCTTCCTCAGAATGTCTTCCTCTATCTACTCTGAATCTAGGCAGATTCAAATGTACTCTTCCTTCAAGAACTAGTTCAAGTCCCATGCTCCCTTATAGACCCTACCTGGTCCACTTCATCCCTCTATGATCACTGCTTTCTCCAACAGACTTCAGCCACCTAGCATTTAGCATATATAATCTTCTACTGCACTTACTTGTCATGTACAATTCCAGTCTCTCTCATTGGTCAGTAATCTGCTTAAAAATAGGGACTGTATCTTGTACCCTTAGTATCTCCAGAGTTTAAAGTATCTCAGAAGAGTTTTGTGATAATGGCAATAGGTCAGTCATGTGGTATATATAAGGGGAATATGTGGAAATAGAATTCTTTGGAATCCCTCATTTCACACCACGTAGGGAGGGCCATCCAAATTGCTTAAATGAAAGGTCAAGATGAAAGCTTTCTTGGGGATAAAATTAAGCCCAGAGGTATGAGCCCAAATGCTTACAGGGGCCAGGGAGAGCACATAATTAGGCTGGAGGTGAGCTAATATTCATTTGGCTTACTGTGTGTTGGGCATTATTCTAAGTTCTTTACAAGTTTTAACTCATTTAATTCTCACTACAACCCTACGTTTACTATCCCCATTTTAGAGATGAGAAAACCAAAGCTCAGAAAGGTTAAATCATTTTCCCTAGGTCACATGGCTAGTAAGTGATAGATAGTGAATTTTAACTCATGTTCTCTGACTTCTAGAGTCTCTATTTCTAATGATTGCATGGTGCTGATTTTTCAAAAGGGAATGGTGTGTCCAATGGTGAACTGGAGAGTATATGATGTTCCTAAGGACATTTATATTTATTTAAAGGAAAATTGCGAGCAAAAATAAACATGATTTGGGGCTAGGTCAGCTAGAGTACTAAGAGTTTGCAATCCCTGGCTTGAGTCCAACAATGACAGGAAAAAGTATTCTTCTCTGTCCTTAGTAATACCACATATACTTCAGGGCACCAGGAAGCATTCCTGATTATGTCCTCTTTACCTTAACATCAGTCACATGCCCATTATGGGGATTTGTCAAAGAAAGGGAAATATTCAGTGTTCGCTGTCATCACTTTATATGTTTAGTTTGCAGATTCAACTTGCAAGAGATTTATGAACCTTTCAAAGGAATTAATGGCTCCCATAGCACTTTGTTTATACCTTTACCAAGGTATTTATCAAATGCCACTCTCCTATTTGAAAGGAAGAATTTCCACTTTTTCTTTCTTTTTTAATTTTTTTTTTATTTTTTATTTAAAAAATTTTTTTTTATGGAACGCTTCACGAATTTGTGTGTCATCCTTGCACAGGGGCCACACTAATCTCTGTATCCTTCCAATTTTAGTATATGTGCTGCCGAAGCGAGCACTCCACTATTTCTTAACATAAAATATTTTCTATCTAAACACTTGCTTATGGATTTTAACAGCTTCTAACAAATTTAATGTATATTGATCTAAAATGTATTTAGCAAGTCACTATTAGCTTCTAACTTGTGCACTCTGCTTTCCAGTGCAGGACACACTCTTTTATAGTGCCTTTAGATGTAAACACAGACATCTTCCAGTCCGGAACTTTAAAAAGTAACATATATAAATCTATATCTTTGAAAATGTTGATACCTTTATTTTAATGTTTGCTTTGTTTGGGTTCAAATGAATAAATGCAAATATTCAGTAGATTTGGAAGCTTCTAGAAAGTTTAAAGAAATATAGCAAGTAGAAAATTCCACAGTCACCAACTCAAATGTACAAGAGTGTAATGTTCTTTATTTCTTTACAACTCAAATTCACCTAGCTTTTAACCTGCATTTCAACTTTCCAAAGCAAACTTAGTCTTACAACATAAGATACCTCTCAAGCATTTCTAGTTTTAAACTCAGTCCCTTATAATTCTCCCTGCCCAACTCTTCTTCCCTTTTTCTGCATGTTCTAACTTCCTTTGGGTCTAAGTGGCAACCTTCTATTCTTATTGACCTCCACTGAGGTGTTTGTAGTTTGCCTAGACTGGTCTTGGGTATCATCTCGTGTGCATTCAATGCTTATGTGCGGACTTACGTAACACTCTTGGTATGGGCAATGTCTAGTGATGGGTTGAAGGTGGGATAGCTGTGTAGCAGGGTAGGAAGCCTTGCAGTAATTTCAGATGAATTGAACCCCCTTTTCAGCTCATATAGATGAGCAGAGTTGCTGAAACTCAGTGAAATTTACTGGTGTCAGACTCTGGCTGTCCAATCTGTATCTTCTACTACTCAGTTCCCTTTCCCTATTCTATGATGACACCCTGGTAGATATACCATTTCTCAAATCTTAGCCATTTTCCTTGCTCCATTCGGACACCTGGAAAGTCAAGGGAGATTCTGGGGGAAGAGGTGATATATCAATTCCTCTCTGCTTAAACATGCTACGCTACCATCTCTACTCCAACACAGCCATTCCGTGGTCACCTTAGGCAATCTTAGAATTAGCCTTCTCCAAAAGATGCAGTTGGGAAGTGGGGCATATTTAGAATTCTTAGATATATCTGAAATTTTTTGTAATTCTCATCCTCATATCAATGGGTTTTGATGTGGGGAGACGATCAGGGAGTATGGCCACACACTAACATCTGTAGTCTCTTGCTGGAATCTCTCAATCCTCTCCATATTTCTCTCCCAGTATAAACAGGATTCTCCTTTCCTCTTTTTGTGGCTGGAAAATTGCTCCTATATCTTTAAGAATTCTTCCCTGCTAGATGGTTCATGATATAAATCCTGGGTCCACCAGTCTTTGCTCTTGATATGCAAAGGCAAGTTTTTGGAATTCCAGAATACTCCTTATATCTCTTAAGTGCTTCACTCTAACAAACTAAAGTTTGTTTGGCCTTCACACTCCCCTTTTAGCTAAGAATTTTACAATATTATTCTGAAACTCCAATGTAAAAAAAAAATTGACTATTTGTTATGCTAGGTTATTTTTTGTCCTCCCTTCCCCAGGGTAACAAGCTTCAGTGCTAGGGTATAATTTTAATTGTGGAATGTACTACGGGACAAAAAGGCATTACCCAGATGGATAAGAAATACATCAGTTAATATTTTAAAAAAATAATTATGCTGTATAAGTAAATAAAAATCACCTATAATTCCAAATCCTAGGAAAACATTGATAATATTTTAAGGCATCTCCTTTTTTTCCTTTTTCTATGTGTGTGTGTGTATATATATATATGCATAGAAAATTTTGAAATATATATTTATGTGTACATATGTTGTAGGGTAGGCTCCTTATTTTTTTTTTTTTTGGCCCATATGATATATCTTTAGATATTATCTGGAGATGAGGAGATGAAGGAGAAATTTTCTGGCTGAGTTATTGCCTCTTTGGCACATCTCCCCCAAGCCACACAGATCATTACTTGCCCTCCTGTGGGAGTGATTCTTCCCCTCCTTATACCAGTTATTATCTTGTGACCCTCACAAGTAAACATCACTAAAAGGAGTTCAAGCTGCTCTTCACTCAAGTCCTGTGTTGATTAATCTAAACTGTACCGAGTGCATTTAACATTGGTTTGAGAACCCCTGATTTTTCTCTCTTGTCATGTCTATTTACTGAGGGTGTGTTGACTACACTTTCATGTTGTCCCATGAGAAGTTTTCTCTAGCTGTGTGAAGGAGGATGCCTTCTCTTTCTTTTCCTCATGTTACTCTCTTTTCAGTCTGTTTGTCCTTTTCACTTATTTCCTTCTTCCTGAAGTTCCTACTTCCTGTGTTTCTTCTGTGCCTATTATCCCTTAATCAGATATTTGGAAGTCCTAGGTCAATATCAATTCATTCTCTCTCACTCTCTGGCTCTTTTGTTCTCTCTCTCTCTCACTCTCTTGCTCTTTCTCCTTATGAACTGTTGTCTCTAGTATCAGCTGTCAGTTAAAACTGCTCTTTCTTTCCGGTAGAAACAGAGTAGGGAGCTCTGAGTCCTATAATTGGAAGTGGGGATGGAGGCGGAAGAATGTCAGGGTGATCCTTTATTCTGGGTTGCAGTCTCCTATTTGATATTTTTAAATTCTTGGAGAAAACAAAATAAACAAAACAAAGGAGCATGTCTCACCCAGGGAGAATTTCTTTCTTGCCAAAATCCTTCATTGGATCTTCATAGGAGATTAATCACTTCCTTGCCAGCATAACCATGACCTTATTACAATAAAAAACATTTGTCCTTTTCTCAACTTAGATTACATTGCAAAGCCTTTTTCCATTAGCTTGACACCAAATGGCATCATTGAGCTATTCTTTTTTTCCTTAAAATCATATAATATTTTCTTGTGTGATTATTTTTAAAAACATATTTTTAATATCAGCATATTACTCCATCATGTTTGTACACCACAATATATTTAATTATTCCTCAATGTTTAATATTTAGATTATGTCTATGTTTAAGTATTACAAAACTTATGTTTGTACTCCCATAATATCCTGAATAAATAAAAAAAAAGTATTACAAAATTTACAAAAATTATCTGGTATATCAAGTTTTGTACATGTCTAATAATTTCCCTAAGATGATGTCCTTAGAAGTAGAATTTGGGGCCAAAAGATAAAAATGATTGCTTTTTATTAAAACATTTTAAATTTAAAAAGTAATTATAATTTTAAATTATAAAAGCAATACAAACCAGATACAAAAAAAGGAGTTGTGTGTAAAATAGAAACTATGAGTCACTTCTGTCATCTCCTTAGAGATCATCATTTTTATCAGATTAATGTCTATTTTTAGTATGAAAAATTTTAATGCTCTTTTTAATATTTTTAGTTGCTATCCACAAAAGTCAACCATTTTAATATTCCACCAGCAGTTGATAAAAGTGGTGATCTCACTGCATACTCGTCAACCTTATGATATTCTTGTTTATTAATATTGTTCAAACTTTTATGAGCAAATAGATTTTGAAAGTGCTTTTTTACATTAATACTGACTATATTTATACTTATCATTTATATATGCATATTACAAATAATTTCCCCAGCTTATAATTAAAATTTTTGATGTGTTTTTATTATATAGTTTTGATATTTTTTTTTCTTTTTTTTTATTGTTTGTTGTTTATAGGGGTACAGATATTTAGGTTACGTATGTTGCCCTTGCCC
>RJWJ010003546.1:0-84953 GCA_004363605.1 Indri indri | reverse complement strand
GGATAATTACATAAGTTGACAGATAATTTAAATGCTTTACAACTGTGAAGTACCACACCAGTGTATTATTTCCTGAGTTTAGCACCAGGCGGCAGCCACATGTCCAGAGCTTTCTGAGAAGACCCTAATTTGTCATTATCTGCCCCGTTGTCCCCATAAGAACACCCACACGCTTGTCAGTACAAGAGTCTAGAATTGGGTCTACCACCCTGGACACACCTAGTCTCATCTGATCTCAGATCAGGGTCGGGCCTGGTTGGTACTCGGATGGGAGAACTTGTGGGAATACCAGGTGCTGTCAGCTTATAAAATTAATTAAGTAAAATAATGTTAAAAAAAGAATCTAGAGTTGGGTGTGGGAAATCTGGTCCATCCGGCACTCTCGGTCGTGGAGAGACAAGTGGGTACAGCACAATGGATTGCCCCTCCCCTCCTTGCCCCGTAACCATCCTGGCCCCTCCCCCAGCATCCCAACCGCCCTCCCGCCAGGGTAGGCAGAGCCAGCGGGTCACCACCACGGAGGGACTGGACAGAGGAAATCAGGGCTGCAGGATTCACCGACCCAGGGCCACACTCCACCCTGCACAAAGCCAGAACACCACATGACGGCAACGACAGTGACATTATTTATTGAGTGCTTACTGTGTACCGGCCCTGCGGGAAGCGCTGTCTACGCCTGCTCTTGTCTAACCCTGTGAGGCAGATAAGAGGCGCCGACCTCCTGTGCGGTCAAAAATCCACGTATAACTTTCGACTCTGCAAAAACGTAACTGCTGATAGCTCCTGTGGACCAGAAGCCTCGTGGTAACACAAACGGTTGAAGCACACACACGCGGCGTGTTATGTATATGGTGTACTGTACTCCTGCGATAAAGTCAGCTAGAGAGAAGAAAACGTTATTCAGAAAATCCTAAGGAAGAGAAAATATATTTACTATTCATGAAGGAAAGTGGATCCTCAGGAAGGGCTTCATCCTGGTCTTCACGGTGAGCAGGAGGAGGAGGAGGAGGAAGAGTGGGTCATGCTGTCGCAGGGGCAGAGGAGGAAGAAAGCCCATGCACGCGTGGACCCACGCAGCTCCGGCCCGTGTCGTTCGAGGTCAGCTGACCTGCCTACTGCAGAACGCCCGGTGGAAAACCGTGACCTACGGGGCTGGACGCGCCGTCCAGCACCCGCCTCCAGGGGTCGACGGAAAGAGCCTTGAAGCCTCTTGGAGCCGGATGGTGGGGCTCAAATTCTGGCTCTGCTACTTAGCGGCTGTGTGCCCCTGCGCAAATCCCTCAGCCTGAGCCTCAGTTTCCCTCTCAGGTAAAGAGCGGATGGGGTCTATACCAGCCTCACTGAGCTGGGAGGGGCTGGGAGGCCGCGTGGCCCGGGGCGTGCATGGCGCAGTGCAGCGGGAGCACCCTAACCAAGAGGAGCAAAGCTGAGTGTCACAGTCTCTGGCGCCCTGGAGTGACGGAGTTTAGTGGCCTTCCCAAGAGCAGAAGGAGGTGGGGGCGGCACTGGGGCCACAGGATGGGGCCGGGTGGAGGTGGCGGGCCCTGTGCTTTCGCCTGCGTCCCACTGTCCCAGGTGGGCCTGGTTGGTGCTCAGGTGTTGGGAAAGCTTTGCCGGGCCAGGCTGCAGCCCGACCTGGTTCCTCCTCCGAGAGCCAAGACGGGGACAGCCAAACTGGTTTGTCGGGGGCACCTGGGTCCTGCCACTCAGGCCCACCTGGAAGGAGCATCCCTTCGCCACTGTTTCCAACCCCTTGGGGACATGGCGCGGCTCCCTGCCTCTCCCGCAGCCCGGCCCTGGGTGTGGGGGCCGTGGAAGGCGCCCAGAGCTCCCCATCCCAGCCCAGAGCCTCTTTGCCCAGATTCTGGGACGCCTGGCGCCGTCCTCTCCCGGCCTCCCCCGCTCTTCCCCTCCTCGTTCCTCTCCTCCTCCACTCCGGTGGCCCGTCCCCTCGCAGGTGCTGGCCTCCGGGGGCTTGGGGACCGTCTTCAGGAAGTTCCCAGCAGCCAATGCAAATGAGGGCCACTCCCTGTTATTGAAGAGCGACTTGCAGGCACAGATCTGTCCGCTGGCAGCCAGAGCCTTTTCCCCGAGACTAATCCCTCTGCTCTCTGAGTCACCGGGAACTTCTCAACCTGGGGCCCACGGAGCGTGGTCTGACGCCAAGAAAGTGCGTCTCATGTGCCAGCCTTGGATGAGCTTCGCCCGGCACTTGCCAAGACAGGGTCTCGGGGCTGGAAGTTAGAATCCAGCCAGGGACTCTTCCTCATTGACCCAGGACAAGGTCTGCACTCGGGCTTTATCACCTCTTAGGCTCGGGTCACAGCCCATGCCCATAGTGGGGCATCCACCAGGTGACAAGCCACCTGGAACGCTGTACTTGTCCACTGAGAGCGTCGCACCGTGGGGCTCAACAGGCGTCTCCATTCAGACCCAGGCTCTGTGCACGGCTGCTGGGGCCTGAACAGAGAAGCCCGAGGGCGGCCCAGCAACGGAGCAGACACGGCCACCCATGTCTGCAGGACTCAGGCGACCCTGCCTCATGCACAGCCAGGCCAGGAGGACCAGGGTACCTTCCGGCAAGTTCAGCTCTGAGGAGCCCAGAGAAGGTGCGATGAGTCATCTTGTGAAGTTCACACAGTCACCTCCGCACAGGCCCGGAGTCCAGCTTCGACTGTCAGAGCTGGCGACTGCACGCCCGCCCGCCCTCTGGGCACCCTCTACCGGCCGCCCCTGCTGTCCTCACGGCCACCGCCCACCCTCATGTCCCGCCTCAGCGCCTCTCTGCCACGGCTCTTAACCTGCAGGAATTTGATGGTTCTCTCTGTGCACACTCAACCCAGGAAACAAGGGCACGCAAAATTCTGGAAGTAATTCCCGGGGAACCAGCCAGGCCCGAAGCCCATCCTGGGAAGTCCTGGGGTTCCAGGATGAAGACGGCCCTTCCACGGGGCACACGGGGCCTTCGTGAGCGTCACTGCCCCGTCCCCAGAACCCAGCTTTGCTTCCGGACGCTCGGAGCTGGGTGTGGACCTGGGCACACAGCCGCGCTGCGCTCTGCTCACCTCTGGCCTTCATTTCTCTGTCCCTCCGCCTGCGGTGGCCCCAGGCTAGTGCCCCCACGGGCTGGGCCGGGGCCGTGGGTCCTGCGCTTCCCGAAGCCCTTCCTCTCCCCCGTGCTCCCTGCGGGGAAGCTCTCACCGACCATCAGCAGTCCTCGTGGTAGAGACGTCCCGCGCACACGGGCGCCTGGCTCTGAGTGTGGACAGGACCTCACGGCACTGGGACCCAGGTGGGCTTTGCCATCCCGAGGGCAGCGGCAGCCAAGAGCTTCAGTCGGTGAGGACGGACCAGGCCCTGCTCTCGGCTGATCCTGCCCGGGCCTCGGCCCTTCCTCTGCCAGGGCCGGCTCCCTGGGACCTGGCTCTGCTCCCCCCGCCTGCTGGAAACCCCCTGCCACGTCCGGGGGCGCCTGGCCTTTGGGCCGCTCTGCTCTCTCGGCGGTCTCCATGGAGAGGGCCTTGGCGACAGGCCACGTCCCCCACGCTTGGTACCTGGGGGTGTTCCTGAAACAGCTGCTCCTTGAATGAAGCCCCCCATGCCTCCTGCCCCCTTAAAACATGCAGTGGCTGCCCATTTGCTCGTGTTCGTCCAACAAGCCCACGGAGGTCTCCTGCCAGCCGGGTGTTCCCACCGTGGTCCTGGCAGTGAAGGGAAAAGCCGAAGCTCCTCGCTCCCTCGGAGCTGAGGTCTGGCAGCAGGACCACGGCAGGGAGCGGAGCACAGACGTGAAATACAGATGCAAGATGTCGTCTGTGCTCTGGAGTGTGGGGTGGGGCAGTGGGGAGGACGTCCGAGAGACAGAGGCCCCCTCGGTGTGGCCGGTGCAGGGCAGGGCGTCCTGGGGCATCTGTGGCCAGGTGTCCCCTCCCACACAGCCCTCCAGTCTGCTCACCACCTCCCCCCACTCACCTTCCAGTCCCTCACTCGGCACATTTCCTTCCACCACAGGGCCTTTGCACAGGCCGTCCCCACCTGCCCCGCTCTGCTCCGCCTCTTTGCCCAGCGCATTCCTCCGACACAGGTCGTCTCGGCTCCTCTAGTGTCTCCCCAGGGAACCCCTCCGGGACCCCCTGGCACTTCTTCCCAGTGTGCGCCCCCCGGCCCCACGCAGCCCTGTGCAGTCACACCTTTAGGAGCCAATGAAAGCAAACCCCACCTCACCGCACCCAGGCCAGGCCGCCTCTCGCTCCTCTGCCCTCGCTCAGCTGGGCGGCGAAGGGCCCACGCCGGGGCACGGCTCGGCCTCGCTCAGCCTGTGCGTCCGGAACTGAGCTCTCTTCTTCACCCCACTCTGTTCCTTTCACTCAAGCTCCCCAAGTGCCTGCTCGCGGCTCTCTCCTCCCAGCGCTTTGAGGGCAGAGCGCAGCAGTCCATAGGCAGCCACGGCTTCTAGGCCCAGTTCGACAAGTCAGTCGTGGGTGGACGGACGGAAGGACGAACACAGAGACGAAGGAGGGAAGGGGGAGGGAGGGAAGAGGGGGGCCAGGGGAGACGTCTCACAAAGGTAGAACCCAACTCTTCTTTTCCTACAGCGCGTACTGATCACTCCCTTGTAGTAGGCAGTGTGGGCATCTTATCCCACTTGACCCAACGAGCCTGTGAATTCTATACAATTATCCTACGCTTTGCATTTGAGAGGAAAAGGCCCCAGAGTCACAGCTAGGAAGGGAGAGTGTCTCAGCCTCCAAAGCCAGTGCCAGGAGCATGACTCCCTTCTTCCCCCCAGGAGGCAGCAGCCTGCAGGAGTCCACGTGACAACCCCCCCTCCCCCCCCCGCCGCGCATCCCAGCGAGGCTCCGAGGGGAGCGGCGCCCCTTCTACTAGCATTTCTCTAACATATCCCCCCACCCTCAGGACCCTGGGGAGTTTTAAAGCAGAGCCAAGGCAGCCTCGGCGAGGGGCACGAGGGAAGCGAGAGTTGGGGTGAGAGGACTTGAAAACAACCACGTGTGCAAGGCTGAGACGGTCCCTCCCCAGGGGCACGGAGCACTCCGTCTGGGGGGGAGACCCCCAGGGCCCACAGGGGCTCACACGGAGAAGACGAAGGCAGAGGGAGGGTCTGCAGACAGGCCAGGCCCCCTGCGTCCAGCACGTCAAGCCCACTGTCCCAGAAGGAGCCGTGTGATTCCCAAAAGCTTGTGGCTTGGTGGGCGCCGGCCCGAGAGGGGGACGCGGAGTCGGGGGTGGGAGAGGCCTGCCCAGCTCCCGGTGCGCTTCCTCGCCCGGGCTCTCTCCCTGATGTCTGCTCTGCAGGACAGGCGCACAGCTCAGCCCTGACCCTCCGCAAACCACCCCCCCGGCGTATGTCAAGTCCTGGTCGCACACTGGGGAGGGCTCTGCCTCCGCCTGCTGCAGCCAGCGCCTGAAGAAGCTGTGAGCAGGAGGGAGTGGGGGAGGGCAGGAGAGCAGGGGGAGGGTGGAGAAGGTGGGTCCCCCTCTGAGCTTTGCCCAACTGCTGCCCTCAGAGCCGATCCTTTGCCTGGGATAAACAAAATTTGCCCAACTCTGTGACACACGCCACAAGCCTAGACATCCCTCCAATCACCTCCTGCTCCACTCATATCAGAATCTCTTTTTTAATCCTCATCTCCTCCCTAAAGGGTGGGGACAATATAAAGCACAGCTAAAGGAATTCTTTAAAACAGGAGTTTAAAAGACAAAACACAGGTGAGGAGTGGGATGCTTATATAAGAAAATACTCATACTCAGAAAAAAATGGGATAAATGTAAGTTACTAAATAAAATTCCTGGAGCTTCCTAGAAGCCAAGGGAAAAATGGAAATATGACACACTCCATGGCTCTCAAGAACTAATGAATGGTCGTGCAGAATCACAGTTAGGACGTGGGCTCTGGGCTCAGAATGTCTAGTTCAGAGCCTTTATTGATTGGCATCTGTGTAGCTTTGCCCCATTCACTCTGCACCCTTTGTGCCCGCAGGCTGCTCCATCACTGAGGCTGTGACGATCCTGGGGAACAAGCTCGGGGATTACCAGAGGCAGTTCAACACCGCGCACCTGGTGGCCCTCTGCGACTACTGCCACAACACCTTCATCCGCCACTACAAACTCTACCAGTATGTCCTGGGCCAGGACCGGGACGTCAACCTGACGGTCACCCACCTGGAGGTGTGTGCGCCGCCCCAGCCCCTCCCGCTGGCCGAGGGCGTGGACAGGGACGTCTGGTGGCACGAGCAGCAGGTGGCCGAGCTGGAGAGGGCTGAGGCGCAGAAGCGCACCGACATGCTGCTGCTGCAGGAGACGCTGCACCTGGAGCAGGAGCACCTGCTGCAGAAGGCCTTCCAGGACATGCCCGCCACGCCCCGCCAGGCCTTGCGGAGACAGGTGAGGCTCTGCTCACCTGCATCGGGGAGCATCTGGGCCTCCCGAGACAATGGCCCAGGCCACGGCCACGGCAGACGGGACCTCGTCGTCTGCACACAGGGGAGGGGGTGGAAGGGCGGGTTTTGCATGCACATTGTCACACAATGTCCCTGCAAGGCAGAAATCCATGTCCCCGTTTAGTTATGAAACAACCAAGGCTCAGAGAACTCATGCAGTCCGGCCAAGTTCGCCAGGCTGGCACCTGGGAGAGCGAACGCTGGACCGAGGCCGGGCTGGCCCTGAAGTCCAAGCTCTTTCTACTGCGTCATCGACTGGTGAGATTTCACCAAAGGAGGCAGGAAAAGACACCAGGCTCTGGACTGCCGCAGAGTCTCCCAATTCCCTTCCTCTGCCCACAGAGCCAGCACCCGTCGAGGCCCGCGGGGAGAGGGTGGAGGAGGCAGGGACACAATGGCAGGTCAGAGAGGACAACATGGCCAGGGGAGGTGAGGGGTGGAGCTGGTGGCCTTGGGGAGGAACCTAGCAGAGTCTGGGGTGTGGCTCTAAGAAATTGGGCTGCTCTCTTGAGGATCTTAAAGACCCCTGGGACCCAGCGGCCAGCATCTCCCACAGCCAGCCCTTCAATAACGGTGATGGGCCGGGCGCCAGGGCAGCCGACTGCTCAAGTGCCTAACTGAGTCTAAGTCATCACTGTTGCATCGCCTTTGAACACAGAGACATGTATGTGCATGTATGTGCGTGTGTCCATGCATGTGGGGGTGGGGAGTCGCAGGGCCTGTGTGTTCCCAAAGGGTTTTGGTTTCTGAAGCATCAGCCAAACATCCTCGGAAGTGAGCACTGCTTTAAAGCTATGTATGTGCACACGCACACGCACACACACACGCACACGCATACGCACACATGCACATGCCAGAATGGATGATGCCCATGTGAAGTCAAGTCTCCGGATGAATTGCACGTGGGGAGGTCGTTTAATCTTGGTGCCTTAAGACACCCACTGGGGACCCATCGAAACCCAAGCAACAGTCTGTCTCCGCCCCGCAGGGGACCTTGCTCCAGCTCCCGTGGGCCTGGCCACAGTAGGAGGGGCTGCCTCACGTCACCCTGCTGCTCCATGCGTCCCCCCGGCAGGGCTCATGGGCCCAAGCCCCCCGCACTGTGTGCCCTGACAGTGCGCTTCCCCTTGGAGAGCACGGTCTTCCCAAAGATTTAAGGGAAGAACATTATTTTTATATAAAAACAACCAAGGGGATATTCTGGGGCAAATATACAATTTTATGTGGATTTTAAGTTAAAATATATGATCTCAAAGAAGTGTATTATGGGCAACTGGATACTCCATACATGTACCCCCCACAGAGATTCCCCTCCGCAGTTTGGCTGCTCAAGCAGGGAACTCAGAGCAACCCAGTGTCACACACGCTCTGTGTCTCGGGGCTCCGTGTGCCACGACTGTGGTGGAGCTAGCGAGAGGGTCTCCTGTTTGCCGTGGTGGACAGTGGCGGAGTTTGTATTCGTCCCACAACTGGCTGGTGGGCACATGCCCACTCCCTGAAGCAGGTTCTCCTGTCCCCCGCCCATGACGCTGGCCACCCGAACGTTGAGAAGTGAGGGTGGACATGACATGGTGGTATCCAAGTGGGGCTTGTACTGACCAGAAAGTAGAGATCACGGGGAATATGGGACCAGCCTAGGGGCCCAGAACAAGGTTAGGAACAAATGACACACCCAAACAGGGTGACTGTCACCCTAGGCCTGAAGAGGAAAGGAGAAGAAATGACCACTGGATCCCAAAAAGAGAGCTGCAGCTGCAGGAGAGGGCTGGGGACAGGCAGTGTGACCCGCCCACAGCAGGGCAGGAGGAAGGTGGGGGCCTCCCCTTCCCCCCAGACCTCCTGCTGAGACCCCCGTGGGCTGAACTCAACTGGGAGCCAGAGGTCAAGGCAGCCGGTGGACGTGGCCATTTCCAGTCGGCCCCCCAGGGCCTGGGGTGGGGGCAGAGAGTGCACCTGGGTCCTCGCACGCCGAGCCAGGGCCCAGGTGAGAACCAGGCCGGCTCTGCCTGCAGACGTCTCCGAGCCCTGGTGGCCAGCCCTGTTCTGTCCCCGCAGGACCTGGAGCACCTGATCCGCGAGGCCATCCATGTCCAGGTCGAGTGGCTGAAGGAGCTGCTGCAGCAGGAGATCCAGATCACCTTCGACATCCTGGACCTGAAGCTGCGGAGGATGATGCTGCATCTCAGCGCGCCCAGCCCCTTCCCGCCCTCCGCCGCGGGCCGGCCCAGCCGGGATGAGGCTCTCAAGCCCCACAAAGCAAACAAAGGAAAGAAAGCGAAGGCAAAGAAGTAGACGTTCCCACGTTCCCACGGGGTCGCCTGAAGACCAGCGGGGGACGAGCCCCATGACTGTGAGCAGTGTGATGCGCTGAGCCCAGTGCTCAGTAGGTAAAGACTCCCAGCGATTGAAATAAACAAACCAGCACCCACCCTCTGTCTCTGTCTTGGAAACCACCTTCTGCTACCTGAAAATCCCATCCAAATGGATTTCCCCTAAGTGACGGGCGACGGCCATGCCCCTCTGTGAGCACAGAGCTCTGCTCTCGGGGGAGTGGGACGTCACTTGCCAACGAGCCTGAGTTCCACTGAAGACAGTCGCCTGGCAGGTGGAAGCAGGTAAGGGTGAGGGCACCCAGGTAACACAGGGGTTCTTTTACGGGAACGCATCCTGGGATTCCTCCTGACTTCTTTACACAAGCTCGACTACGTGCATCCTGCCGGTGTCCCCGCTTGAGGACGCAGAGCCGTGTGCCCTCCAGAAATCTCTCCTTCCACCAGAATCTACACTGTCAACACTGAGGCAGGGAACAAGCCCCGGTCCAGAGGTGAGAGACCTGGCTGTGAGCCCAGCTCTGCTGCTGATCTGCTGTGTGACTTTGCCCACGTCCCGTCTGCCTCTGGGCACCAGTTCTCTCTCCTGTCAAGTGGGGGTCGTGGGGTGGTGTCTAAGGTCCCTCTGTCACCGTAACATCCTAGAAGAGAGAAGAGGCTATTCTCCTGTGTTGAGGGTTTCAAGGTTCAAGGAGGTCCAGTCCCTATTCAAAGGCACACAGCAAGGGGGCAAATGAACTGGCACCAGAACCCAGGCCCCTGGACTCTCATTTCTGTGCTCTTTCAGGGCGGTGGGGGGCATTGTGCCTCGTGCAGACAGCCGCACACGTCCTGCAGCTGTTGGTTTGACCAGTGGCTGTGACCCAGGAATCAGGGCAGTTAGGAGGTTACTACAAGGCAGCCGGGGGACTCAGCCCTTTCCATACGGCCCCCCAGGGCCCGGGGTGGGGCAGAGCGGGGTGGAGAGTGCATGTGGGTCCTTGCACCCAAGTCAGAAGGCTGGTTACAGCACCTTTTAGGTGTCTATTTTATTACACATGTTGCATTAATCTTAGCACCTTCGTGAAAGCACCAGACGAACCTAAGAAGCAGAAATGTGCTTAGAATTGGTTGTTGGGCACACGTAAGTCACAACGGCCCCCGGAGGAGTGGAGAGTAGAAATGAGGACGGAAGAGGGACGCAGGAGGGGATGGGGAACTTGAAATAACAGGGCCGGACGCCATCCGTGAAGACAACCTGCTGCAGTCGGTGTCACAAAAGAGGGCACAGGTTGGTGGTCGGGATGGGAGCGCCCAGCCACGGTGCCGCCTCCCCAGTGAGCACATGCCCCAAGTGGACCAATCAGAGTGCTCCATTGCCCTGGGCCACAGTGATTGGACCAGGCACGGCCACATGACCCAAACTGGACCAATCAAAGTACCCCATCCTCGCCCACCCACCACACCCGCAGCCATGATGAATGATTCTAGGATTTTTCTGCCCGAGGCTCACAGGGTTCTCTCCCTCTTGCTTGGGAGGCTGCGGGATTCCTGGAGGCCAGAGCAGCCTGCACCTGTGCGGCCAGCCTGAGAGAAGCAGGCGAGAGTGAGAGGACAGACTGAGAGATTGCCTCCTTCATGCAGTCACCCTGGGGCAGCCCCGCCCCGCCGTCCACGGCTTACGTGAGCCAACATGTGCACGCCCATTGCTTGACTGAGGTCAGCGAGACAGGCAGGGCAGGGGACGCTTCGACCATGACAGATGAGGAAACTGAGGCTCAGCCAGGTGGAATGATCGATTGCTCAAGGTCACTTGGCTAATAGGAGGTAAAGCCATGACAAAAGCAGCAACCCTCCCGCCTCCCCAATGAGAGCTCGGGTCCCACCCTCTGCCTCCAAGGACGTGCCCCTGCAGCCGAGGTCACACCCTGCCCACAGGTGTGGCCGTCCCTGGGGCTAAGCCACCCTCTTGTTCCGGACTCTGAGAGAGACCACAGCGTCTACTCTTAGATGGCAGATGTCAAGCCCAGGGGCAGGATCTCTCCCCTGGGAACTTGCACACACAAAGCCAGAGGAGTGAATAGAGCAAAACAAGACAGAATCTACCCATCGTCATAGGGCTCTCTTCAGAAAACGTCATCTCCTTCTCACTGAGTGGGGCATCGATCGTAAAACGCAGAGTCCAAACTTAGATCCACCATCAACATTACATCACTAGAGCACCTCATAGTGCTACTTGTGGGATGTCACCCAAAGAACCCAAAGGGCTTTCTGGTACCTTCTGTAAAGTTCTTTTATGCCTACTGGAAAGGTCGCAGGAACAAAGGCCATTCCCAGGGCCCACGTTTTTGAACTGAGGAGCAAGGTAGCCCTGTGTCCTTTCTAAGGCCCCTTGCTGCTCCAACATTCTAAGAACGTGGCTCCCAGCTGAGGTGCCAAGGCCCCTGGGCCAGAGTGGGAACTGGGACATAGGCTTTCTAAGCCTGATCCAGGCCTCTGATGCAATGAGACCAGGTCATCCAGGCCCCATCATTCCAAGAATGTTTCTCAAGAGGTCAGCCTTCCTGTGGGTTTCAGATTTCCTGTAGAATCTGGAAATGCCACCTACATCGACCCTCAAAGCAGAGGAAGTGGCACAGTTTGAAATTTCCCAGAGCCTCCCATGCAAACCAGCTTCAGTGTTTTGTCCTGAGGACTCCAAATGCCTCCAATATTTCTGTGAATGGGTTTAGGCCAGACAGGAAGACAGAGATTTTGGAACTTTTCTAGAAAAAGAATAGAGCTGCGGGTAAAAGTTGGGCAGCACTGCCCAAGACTTTTACAAGAAGCACTCACTCAGGCCAGCAGCTACTGTCTCGAGGACAGTACTAGTTGGACACCTTAAGTGTCTTGAAGAGACTCACTTTCAAACTCTGAATGAGGAGGTTGCCTGCAGGGGTTGCTCAAGCCCAGAGGGACCTCTGTCTTCAGATGCAGCCAGTTATAGCCGACAGCTTCAAGGAATAGCCACCGCCCGTGTGCTGAGAAGGGGCATGAGACCGCGAGCTCCTCAACAGTTCATGCCATCCCAGGCACCTCCCGTGGGACACCGCCCAGCCTCTTGGCCTCACCCCTGATTCCAGCCAAGGCTACAGAAAACCGTTCCACATAGTTTCCATCCCACCTCACACGGATGGCACTTCATACCGAATACATGCCAAATGTCCACTCCTTACTGTCCCGATTTTAGAGTTTGGGCAGGGTCCGTGGGGACAGTTCATCTCTGCCCCACATGGCAATAGCGGCAACAGCTCAATGGGGCTGAAGGCTCCACCTCCCAGACGGCTGGCCTCCGTGGCTGGCAAGCTGCAGTTGTTCCTGAGACTGTTGACCTTGATTCTCCTCCACGTGGGCCCCTCTGCATGGCGGCTGGGGCTTCCTCGCAGCATGGTGACAGGGTTCCCAGAAGGAAAACGCAGAAGCTGACAGTTCTCTTAAAAGGGTGGGAACAGGCAGAGCATCACTCCCAAGGTATCCTATTCATTAAAGCAATGGCAGGCCCGGCCCAGAGTCGAGGGTGTGGGAAATAGACAAGACCCTCGGTGTGGGGAGTGACGAAGCATTTGCAGCCGTCTTCAACCCGCTGCACGGGCACAGAACACTAGATAAATGCAGAGTCGAACAAACAGGTAATCAAATCGATTAGTTAATGCTACAGCCATTACCCAGCAGTGACCTTCCCCCACCCACACGGCCTCTACCACTCCACCTGAAGTTTTAGAATGAAATATTAATTTTATAATTTATGTGAGAGTGGAAGGTTTTTTGACCTCAGAATCATAAAATATTAGAGCCGAAGGGACCGTAGAGGTGACCCACTTCAGCAGCCTCCTAGTACTGCGGAGGCGGAGGAACAGGGCAAGGAAGGGATTTGTCCAAAGTCACCGTCATGGTCATCGGCAGGGCAGACCCTAACCTATGGCCCAGATGCCCAGCCCAGGTCCCTGCAGCACGGCTGAGGCTGGTGGAAGGCTGTGAGGTTGGTGGCCTTTCCCACAGGAAACCCCACCTGCAGGGTCCCTGTGAATCTGTACCCGCAGAAACCCACACTTGCAAATGATGTGAGTAGTTAGTGCAAACTGAGGTGCGCAAGGCACAGAGCAGGATCAAAAACAATGCGGTAAAGTGACCTCTAACTCATACGGAGCGAGTGCCTGTCACACCCTGGGCTCTATTGCGGCATCCTCGGTTCACGCATGAGGAAGCTGGGGTTCGGAGGGGTTCGGTTACTTCCCCGTTGTTCCCTAGCCGACAAGTCACCTGCTGGGATTCAGACCCAGGCGCGTCTGACCTAACTGTGCACTCCTTTCCCTGAATCAGCCACCAAGCTGACCGGCGTCCTCCCGCTCCGGGAGATCCGATCTAGACGAGAGGCCAAACTCCTCACACTCAACCCGTAAGGAGACAGTCCCAGACAAGTGGAGGCAGGACCCGTCACAGAAGAGGCAGGACTCGGGCACAGGAGGGACCCCAGGACCACGGGAGGGTACAGGAGGGTGGGCTCGGAAACAGGCAGGCTTGGGGAGAGGCTGGGCAGGTCGGAGAGCTGAGCTACGGCTGGGGTCCGTCTGGAGGAAGCTGCATGGTAGAATAGGGCAGTGGGTGGCAGAGTGGGGCAGTGGTCAGAGACAAGGCTGCCCGAGGGGGTCCAGCGGCTCTAGAACTTCTGTGAAGGAGGTTTCCGGGGCTCCTGGGATCCAAGTTCAAACCTTGGACCTTGGGACCTGTCTTGCAGCTGCGCTTGCTTAGGAAGCCCACAGTTAGCTGGGTTCCAATGGCATCTTTGCCAAGGTGCCGTGTGCCCTCTACCGAGCCTGTCTGGGTGCCGACGGGGTTAGGAGGGGGACGTGGGCGAGGGCCCTGAGCTTGAGGCTGAGCCTCTGAGCCTGGCCCCAGGATGGGTAGAGATGGGTGAGGCGGGAGGGAAAGCCCCCTCTGTGCTTTGAGTCCTTGGGTGGGAATCCAATGCGCCTCTCCGCCCAGTAAGGCTCTCTCAGGGGTCCTTCCCTTCCAGCTGAGGAAACTGAGGCTCAGGGAATGAAGCAGCTCACACTGGGTCTCAGCCGAAAGGTGGAGGAGCCGCAGGCCAGGCCCACGCCCCTGCCTCCCTGCCTAGCTTCCTGTCCTCCCCAGCGGCGAGCTGGAAGGGGCTGCACCTTCAGAGGCGCAGGAGACAGGAAGACCACATCCTGCGTAGTCACAGTCCAGCCGGACAGAGGAGACACACAGAGAAAATACCCCCAAAAAGCACCCCATGCAGTTTCTAGCAAAGGGAGGCATCTCCAGGCACAGGCGCCCCAGGGCCTTTGCCCCTCCTTCCCCGGAAGAGAGGTTTCCGCCCTGAGCAAGACAGCGCACGTCAGAGCCGGGCCTGGCAGCCGTGGGCCCAGCACCGCTTCCCAGCACTCGGGGCAGCCTGGGCCAAGCTGCTGACTCACCCTGTAACCCTCGACAAGTCACTTCCCTCCCGGGCACCCAGCGTGGAATGAAAGTGGGTGTCCCTGCGTCCTCGGCCACCTGGATTCGGGCCTGGACACCCAAAGAGGCCTTTCCAAGCAGGGCTGACAGGCGGGGAGGGAGTCAGATGATTACGGGGGAGCAGGAAACACGTTGTCTGAAAGCTGATATTCAAGGAAATAAGAGAATTCAGTTTAGAAAGTGAGAACAAGGCCCACGTATTCCCACGGCCCACGCCACCGACAAGAAAGCTCCACAAGCTCTTGGTTGCTGGAAACATGCACAGGAAGGGGTCCCGGGTGGGTGCAGGAGAGGGGGCCCCGCTTGAGGCTGGGAAACCCCGAAAGGGTCAGGGCTGCATCCTCACCCCTCAGGTAGGAAGGGCAGGTGAAGTCTGTCTGGTACAGGATGTGTGTCCTCATTTCCTGCAACTCAGGCTTCTCCTGCAAACTGGAGGGCCTCTGGGGGCTCTGGACACAGGGGAGCCGGAGAGCCACCCGCAGAAGGGCCACCGCGGGGCACGCATTGACACGGAAAGTCGGCCAGGCTGCACATTTTAAAGGGGAGTTTCCAAAACAATGCAATCCCAACATTCTAAAAGAAATGTAAGATGTTCATGTGAGCCCACCCATGGGTCTAGAAAAAACAATTCTAGGAGGAATACGACAAACCATTCCCAGAGGCGTCCTAGCGCGGTGAGGTCATAGGGGACCCCCCTCTTTCTCTTCATTGTTGTGTCTCTGTAATTCCAAGTTTCCTACAGGCACCTATCAGCATGGTTATTAACAGCAAAGTAAACCGTGAGAGGTTTTGTGCTTGGACCTGGAACAGTAACTCGCCACAGGGCTGAATGTACTTCCGGGGGGACTTAGCACCCTCTCGCTTCACTGGGATCGACCCCAACGCTGCCATCAGCGTCGGCCCCCCAGGATCTGTCCCGGGGGCCGACGAAAGAACCCAACTTTGCGACGTGTGTGTCTGTGTGTGTCCACATGTGGCAAAAATCTTCTTCCTAATCACACTCTGGTGAGGACGACATCACAAAGAGTTTGATTCCTGATGGGTGGCCAGGGGTGGGGTAGGGACACGGCCTGGAAGGGCAGAGACCCAGGAGACCTGGTGTGGAATTGATGCTTTCCAGGGACCACGAAGAGGCAACAGCGTTAGGAATTTACATCCCACCATAGCGCCTCTCCCGGGCCATTCCCGCTGCCTCTGTTCCCTCCTGTGATCTGGACTATCTTGCCACAGGGCAGGACCAACGCACAGAGAAACCACGGCACAGAGAAATGAAGCAAACAGGTCTGAGATCAAACCTGGAGCAGAGGGCAGACCAGCTGGTGTCAGAGCCCCGAGTTCAACCATCCCACAAGCATTGATTGGACGCCTACTATGTGCCTGGTGTGGAGCAGACCCCATGGATTCGAAGGTTAATGAGATGACTTTCCCAGATAAATGCATTCCCAGACTACAGGAGGAGAGACACAGAGAGCTTGCGTCATTTATGCAGGAGGATTGTGAAAATAGGCAGAAAATGGGCCACAGAAGACCGGGAAGAGGTAGGCTTGAGTGGGTGCAGGATGGGTGGAAAAGGCTCTCTGAGAGGAACGTTGAGCCGGGTCCTGAGACACCAGTAGGAATCCACCAAGTGAAGATGCGGGGGTGTTCCAGCCAGAGGGAACAGCCTATGCAAAGGCACTGGGGTATGAGGAAACATATCCTATTTGGAAATTTGCGGTGCCCAGAACCCAGGGTGTGCCGTGAGGACTGCCAGGTGAGGAGAGGTTGGCCAGGTAAGTTGGGACTGATCATCAAGGGCCCTGAATGTCTCTGGGACGTCTGAGCCTCACTGCGTTGGCAGTACCGGGCAGGCAAACGTTTTCAAACCAAAAGGTGACTTGGTCCGATCTTATGGAGCCATCACCTCTCCAGCTGGGTGGGAAGCGGAAGGCTCAGGGTGACAGGCAGTGAGCGACTGGGGCGGGTCTGGTGTGGACAGTCCCTGGGGCGTGGGGGCCCTGCCTCCCACGGGAAGCAGCTCCAGGCCCTGCCTGGCAGGGAGAGTGCACCCGGGTGCCAGGGTTACGTGAGGATCTGCAAGGCTGGGCTCAGACGACACAGCCTCTTGCCCCATCCTGTCCAGCTTGACACCCCACGTGGGCAGGCGGAGGCATCAGGCGATGTGGGCCAGGCGGGCAGCGTTCCCAGGAGGTAGGGCCGGGGCCGGTCATGCCAGGCCAGGTGTGTGGGGGCCTCACGCCACGGCCTGGTGACAGAAGGCTGGTGGCAGCCCAGGGCAGGCGGGGCAGGAGGGGATGATGTGCTGGGAGGTGCTTGGGGCCCGGATGCAGCAACCGCAGCTCACCCGCTGTGGCTCTGCGCAGTGGGACCCCGCCCAGGGACAGCCCCCACCACCTCCCGAGAGACCACTCCGAGCGGAGGCCCGGCGCAGAGAGGAGGAGAACTCTCCTCTTTTCCTTGCTCTCTTTCCACCAGCTCAGAGAACCAGGATACGCCAGCCCCGGGAAACTGTGGAGTCCCACCTTCTCAGTTACTGAGGCCCAGAGAGGGAAGAGACTTGCCCAAGGTTGCATGGGCGGCCGAGCATTAGACGAAAAGGACTAGGCCCCAGACTTCCCCCGCCTCTCCGTGCTCCAGCAGCGCGTGGCCTGGGTGGCTGCAGGCTGCCTCGCTGCCCGGGGAGTCCCGCCTTCCTCTCCCGCCCGGCAGCTGTTTCAGGGCCCTGAGACTCAGCTGCAGCTGGTGGAGGCTCAGGCTGGGAGCAGCTGAGACAGCCGGGCAGGAGCCGGAGGGGAGGGAGGAGAGTGAGGGTCTCATCTCCCCCGACCAGCCATGAAGACCCCGGGAGCAGCGCAAGTTTGTGCCCTGCTCCACGGCTGGTGTCCCGTCCATGCAGCGACGTGTCCTCCGTCGGCCCTTTACCCGGCCTCAGCACCAGCTTGCGCAGCTGCGGAAGGACATAGCCGAGCCTGCGCCAGGAGTGACGTGGAAGTCACGTAACACGCGCAGTGTGACCACGCACCCCGCACGCACGCAGGGCGGAGTTACTGCCTGCCCGACGTGGGCGTGCGTGCGCGGCTCTCTGTGGACACGTGTGTCTCCCAGGCAGGTGCGAGCTCACCTGTTCTGGACAGGGAACACCCCCTGGGGAGCCTTGTATTACCAAGAGCCAGCTCCCGAGGAGGGGTGCGCGGGTGACTTTATTATCAGCACCGAGAAGCAGGTCTGGGGTGTGGGAAGGAGGCGGGACCCACGCACAGGTCGGGGATGGACGCCAGGGCCTGTGGGAGGACTGCGCTGAGACGAGAGGCTTGTCTGAGAGCCGGCCGTGGTCCTGGTGGGGTCACATCTGTGTCCCTGCGTGGTCCCTCTGCCGTCTGGGCCTCGGTCCTTATCTCACAATGAGGGCATCAGTGGTGCTGTCTGAGAAGCCTCCGTCCCAGCCGCAGAGCCCAGCTGACCTGCCTTCTCCTGCCCCGCATCCTCCGCACGACCCACCCCAGCCTGGAACCACATCCCGCATCCTGCCCCCAGGACAGGAGACTGGTCCCCGCGGGGAAGAGGCGAGGGGAGCACAGACTGGGGCCAGCCCGAGATGACACTGGAAAGCAGGTGCTCTCCCTTTGGCCACCCCTCAACCCCGCATCAGCGGGACCAGGACCCTGGGCTGCTCTGGGGGGTCCAGCCATCCTCGGGGACGGCCACCTTCCTGCGGCTCCTGGGAGGGAGGAGGACCCTTAGTTCCCACTTGGCTCATCCCTCAAGTCACAGAAGGGGGCCCAAGCCCAGAGAGGGGCCAGAGCGCTCCCAGGCCACACGGCTCCTCAGGGCAGGGCGGTAGGGTTGCGGTCCCGGCGCCAGCCTGCTTCGAACCCCCGGCCCTCAGCTCAGAGAATGTGCCTAGAGGTGGCCACAGAGAGAGCAAGTGACCAGGTGGGAGGAGGCTGCCCGTGGACTGACCGTGAATGAAGTGACCAACTGTCTAAGCCCAGCGCCAGGCGTGGGACCCGACAAAGACACACAGAGCCCAGTCACTGTCACTCCTGGAAGGGGTTGACTTTGGAGCAAGAAGGCATCCGTCTGCTCCAGGGGGACCTGGGCGGTGGGGCACTGAGACCGGCCAGGTCCCTGGGCCTGGAGCCGGGTGCTGGGCAGCAGGGACCTTTGGCGTGCTGGGCCCCGGCCAGCTTCCTGTGGCTGCGGGCGGGGAGGAAGGCCAGGCCAGAGCGAGCTAATCTGGAGAAGTGATTTTCCTCCTTGGCCAGCCCCTCCCTGGGCAGGGCTCTCGGCAGGCTAAGCAGCCCCGGCCAGGACTCCGCAGGGAGGGGCTGGCTTATCAGGCAGGAAACACTGGGCTCCGGCCACATCCTCTTGCTCCTGGTCACAGCAGCTCCCATGGGCAGGAAAACACAACCCTCTCCGGCCCCTCCTGCAGCGTCCTCCTCGCAGACAAGAGTGCAGAGTGCGTGTGCTGAGGTCCGGCACCCAGAGCTCTGCCCGCCCTGCTGGGCGCCCCGGTGTCCCCAAGGCCCGCTGTCTGCCAGAGCCCGGCAGCCTGGCCCAGGGCCGCCCCAGCAGGGCAGGGCACGCAAGGATGGCAGAAACATGACAAAGGGGCACTGCCTGGGATGTCAGGGAGGGCTCCTCCAGCCCCTCTGTGCCAGCTGTGGCCGGAGGAAGCCACTGCCTGTTCCTGAAGGGCCTGCCTCTTGGGGTGGCCCTGTGGGGGCACGTGGGGACGCCCCACTCCAGGACACCCCACGCCATCCTCACGCTCCTGGGCCAGCTCCCGCCACCACAAGCTGGGCTTCAAGAAGCACAGGAAGGAACATCCTGGGACATTCCCTGAAGACATTGACCCACTGGGCCTCCCGCCCCTCCCGCCGCACCCCCTTCCCTTACCGGCCCCTGCCCTTGGCCACCAGCCCTGCCCCTGCCAGACCTGGTGCAGCCGAGCCCCCCTGCCTTGGCTCTGGGCCCTCCCGCCAGCTCTCCCCGCATAATCAGCACCAATATGACAGTCGCTGAACACATGGTGCCAGGTTTCTCACGCTAGTACCAGCTCCCAGGCCTAAAACCAATCTAAACTGTCTAGAGAAATCCAAAACAGACGATAGCTCTCTGGTACATGCCTATAAAGCTTCGCAGTTTCCAAAATGCCTACAAATTCACCCCCTACCTCCTTAGATGAGCGAACAGGCTCAGGGGTTCACCCAAGCCCTAATAAAAAATCCCGTGATGGTTAACGCCAGACCCTGTCCCCAGGTCCCAGCTCTCCAGCCACCCTCCTACCGTCCCTGGAGCTCCCGCGTGTGCACCTCGGGACTCTGGAGAACCGATCGGGTCGCCTTGGCAACTGGCAGGACAGTCCTCTGCCCCATAGGGGAAGTCAGTGCTAAAGCTCAAGACGGAAACTACTTTCCCACACCTCGCTGAGAGCAGCCACACCAGGCCAGAAGCCAAGGAAGAGGGTGACATCCACTGTGGCGGGTGGGGAAAGGGACCCTCTTGATTTGCCAGTGGGCGTGGCAGGGAGATGATGGCAGCAGCTAAGACTCAAGGCAGTTGTAAGGCGTCATGGGCAGTTTGAATGCTTCCTTGTTAAGAACGAGTTAGCTCATTCTGGGCATTGAATGGAGTCATTTTGTGCCTCAACTGAGACTCAGCGACAAGTGCAGGGACAAGTGAGGGGCCCAGAGGGGGAGCGGGAGCTTGCCTCGGAGCCACCTGGGTGCCAGGGGCAGTGATGCACCCAGATAGACCTCAAGGAGCCCTGGCTCCCGGGCAGGACAGATCCACTCGCAGCTGAGCACAGGGGAGGGCGGCCCTGCACCTTCCTGCTCTCCCAGGGGCAGGCACCAGGCCCCCCACCCCAGTGACAGCCGGAATGCGACACACCTACTTGACATTGTCAAGGGACCACGTCCTGGACAGACATTGCCAGACAGCTGCTCCGGTCAGCCGAGGACACTGCAGACAGCCACCGCTGGCCGGTCATGGTGACTGGGCCTGAACATCGAGGTCTTCATTCGCATCTAACTCTGGTCCTGTGATTTCCTCTTTTTCTTTCTTTCCCTGGGCTGTGATAGGTAAGAACCGGACCGCGCATAACTCCATGCCACCGCGAAGCGCTAAATAAGCACTTGGCCTCCAGCTGTAGGACGGTTTGGCCGATGCTGCCAACAGTCGTAGCTGACGATGTGCTGAGACCCAGCTTCGCCCAGCCAGCTGGGCGAGCTGCCCTGCGCCCCCTCCCACCTGGGTCCCAGTGTCCCTGGCTATGCAATGGTAGATGACGGGCCCCACCTGAGGCTGTGGATGAGAAATAGCCCATAAAACTTTCTATAAAGCTCCGTACACCTATAAAGCACTATTAACATAATGACTACAGATTAGGATCAAAATAGAAGGATAAACCTGTGCCCATTTAGGCCTCCGGAGGCCCACTCCTTGGCCCAGAGGGCCTGGGAAAACACAGGCTGCCCTTGACGGGAACAAGTTCCGACGGCTTCACCGTGGACAGAAGCCAGACAGAGGTGACCTGCACAGGGACTGAGTAATCAGTTTTTTCCAGATGCTTTTTGGCTGGAATTTTAATCCCAAACCTCAAGAGACGTTGCATCCTTTGGTTACTCCTCCCCGTGCCCCACCCCCCGACTTCTCCACAACCTTCCGCCGAGCTTCGAGAGCCCGTGATGCACTGAGATACAGCCATAAACACGCAGGAAAGAGGGTGAGCTAGGTGTGCTTCATGACTGCCTTAAAAAGAAGAAAAAAGTGTAGTAGCCTCAAGCAAGCAAGTAACTGGACAAAACTTACTTTCAATCCTCAGACAGCCTGAACCACCCCATTCTACTCCACAAGTATAAAGTCAGCTCGAGGAGAACATTGTTCTTCATGGAGGCTACAAGTTGGTATTTCTGTTCAATGTCACTGATCACAACAGTTTCCGGCGTGTACAATGCAGATTTACCGCTTTACTGTAACTCATAAAATTAAATAAACCACCCCTACTAGATAACAACTTTTTAAAATAAAAAGCCGATGTAGAAAACACTTTGACCAATACTACAAGTAGCACTGGATATAATATTTATGCCTTACTTGAAAACCTTTTCTCATTGCAAAACTCTTTTTCAAAGGGTAGAAGTGTCACGGTACAAAAATGTTTATTTAAATTAAATATTTCCAACAAATTGATATCTACAACCGTTTGAAAGCCTGTGTAGTTCTTATAAAAAATGGAACAGTTTAGCTTAATGTCTGTGATACTGTTTTACAAGATTATTAACACACGTTCTGAAGTGTGCACCAATCATATCGTCAACGATTTACTATTTATTACCAAATGGCATACACAGTAATAAAGATTAATCATATCTTATAAGTGATTGTACAATAAGACTTCTTGGAAGGATCTGTCAACAATACAAAATACAAGGTGAAAATAATAGGAGGATACATAAAACACATATTTCTTACAGGCGATAATACGCTGAAATCAAAAGACAACTGTCTCGTAGCTCACTGTTAGGTAGTATCTTCCTTCAAAGGAGGTTTGGGGGAAGAATGGAAATGGTTGTGGGGTGTGGCCGGGGCTCAGAGACACTTGCAGAATCACAGAGTTTCTGATTTGGGGAATCTGTTGTTAAGTGTCGGCTGAGGACTTCGCCTAACGAACCAACTGGCTGGTGAGGGCGACAGGCTCCCATCGCGGCAGAGGAATTGTGCCTGGGATTTTAAGTCAGAGGCTCTGTGAGTTAGGGACCAATTCAGGGGTGGAGGAAGAGCGAGGAAGAGGAGAAAAAGAAATCTCAGGAAAGGGAGAGAGAGCCGCAGAACACACGGGGGGAAACTCCCTTTGCATCTACAGAGGGGAACGTGCTGCAGTTTTGCTCAAGAAACCGGCACACCCATGTTCAACGACAGCGACGCTGCCTTGTGGCAAAGTCCTTTCAGGTAACCTGGCTGCGTGGGCCAATAGGGGCAGGGAGATGGCCGGAAGTCGCGTCGTTAATAAGAATATCCCCGATTTAGGCTGCGCGGACACGTGTTTAAGGTGTGCGTGGAGTGGGGGGGCCTCTCACACGCTCACTGCGTGTGTTCAGACTGCGTGTGCTCCCTTGAAGCATGTGTACGGTAAGAGAATTTCTGTGAAAAATATATTTAAGAAAGCAGTTGGAATCCAATCTCATTTTCAGCGAAGTAGTTAACCATTCTGGTTAATTTCCCCAATTTCCCAAATCAGGGTTAGTGCTTTCTCTCAAATTGGAAGGGTCCTTCTGGAATTCATGGTCATGTTGGAGGGAGTGGAGGGGGCGCGGAAAGCCTTGTCCCTGGGCCATGAACACAAAATTATCACCAGGTTGCATGTTAAGGAGCTCATTAATGAGTCCAGTTCCCCCACTTGCCTTCAGTTAGCCTTGAGAGAATCTTAAACCAGAAAACCGCAGAGCAGAGGGACCTTGGCTATCAAGACTGTCCCCCCACTTTACGGATGGGGAAATGGGCTGGACGGGGAAGGGGCGCATGTTGGTGTCTCACCAGCGTCCACAGCAGAACTGGGGCTGAATCCCGGCCCGGGGCTCTTCTCACCTGCAGGACCCAAAGACCAGGTGCAGCTGTGTCAAAAACAGGAGAGGTTCAAATGCTGCTGGGCTTGTCACCATGTGTCTCAATGATGGGGACGAGGAAAAGAGGTCAGCGAACACTCTACTGGGAGACAGCATCTCTCAGCAACTTGATGGCCTTGTTCCCAGCGTGTAGCTGACAAAAGCTCATTTGAAGGAATATACTCAAAATGCAGGCTGGGGGAGTGGGCCGTGGGGAAGGGGACGGAGGGCCCCCCGGATCAGCAGAGCCCCGTCCAGCTTTAGTCCGAAGGCTCTGGGCCGGCAGTCGGACCTCCCCAGCCAAGGGGAGGAAAGCTGGAGCTCGAGGGCTCTCTGCTCTTCCCCGGGCACGGGCGCGAGAGGGCTCGAGGGCCGGGCTGGACGCGGTGCCTCTGGCTCTATGACACGCTGTAGCTGTTGTAGTACGTGGCCGTGGCGTCAGCCAGGACGGAGATGAGGCTGGTCTCTGTGGGGCCCGCTGGTGTCACCTGGGAGACCGGGGCATGCCCACTGAGGGCCACGGTGCCCGCGGCAGAGTCTGGGTGGCCAGGAGTGTTCAAATACTGATCAAATTCATTGCGATCCATGTCCCCCAGGAGTTCCACCTGGCTCAGTTGATCCAGGGCGTCGAAGCCAGGGTGTTCGGGAGGCGGGGAGAGCTGGCCCAGGTGGGCGTGGAGGTTGGAGTGGAGGGGGTGGTAGGTGGCCGGGGAGTAATAGGCAGGGGATGGGGGGCAGCCGGGGACGGTGGACATCATAGAGACACTGAGGGACTGGCCAAGGGCCAGGGAGCCCAGGGGGTGGCTGCAGTGCAGGGGGCTGGGGGAATACTCTGGCGAGTAAGGGGGCCCTGGCAGGTGGGGGATGCGGCGGGGGTGGGCCTGCTCCTCCTGGCAGGGGGAGGAGAAGAAGGTCTGCTCCGGCTCCAGCACGTCCAGTGGAGACATCTCCGGGGGCGTGGGCAGCCCGTATGGGTACGTGTCCACACTGCCCGGGGTGCCGCCGCCACCAGCCGGTCCCTCGTGGTAGCAGCCCCGGAGGCTGGGCAGGGCGGTGCCCGGGGAGTACTCACCCCTGTCCTCCTTCTCCCCCGGCACCCCCCGGCCGCCGCTCCTCTTCTCTGGCAGGGCATTCTGGTCCCGGGAGAGGGAGCTCAGGAGGAAGCCGGGGTCCACGCGCTTGCACAGGCGCTTGGCCTGCTTCTTCCTGCGCGGCCGGTACTTGTAGTTGGGGTAGTCCTGCATGTGCTGCAGGCGCAGCCGCTCCGCCTCGTCCACGTACGGCCTCTTCTGCGACAGCGTCAGCGCCTTCCACGACTTTCCTGCTCACACAAGGCAGAGAAGGCCACGCTCAGCATCTGTGCTGCTGGGCGGCGGGTGCACCTGCCGCAGACGTGTGCCTCCTAGCATCGTGCCGCACACGCACGCACATGCACGCACACACACAAGCACACATGCACACACGCACACACACGGCACACGTGCCCTCCGCCTGGTCCCCACTCTACCCGCTGTTCCCCTATCATGGCCACGGTGGACAAGGGCACCTCTCGCACCCTCTTCCCAGCCCAGGTCCTACAGGCACAGTGAGGCTGAACCAGTGCCTCCCGCTTGCAGCCCACAAAGCCACTCCACGCGTCACCTTTCATGTGAAAGCCACCAGATAAGCCAAGGCTGCAGGCAATGTGGGGTTCCCAGCGAAGGGCCCCCCTGACCAATGTCAGCAACAGGAAACGAATACCTAACGACCATGACATTGGTTGGGGCTCTTGTTACCCTTCCAGGGTCTGCTCTAATCACACGTGCATTTTAATGAAAATTCCCTGCCTTCGTTAATTATTGCTGCCTCTTAGGAAATGATACTGTAATATTTACTTATGGCCTAAATCTCACGGCCCTTTCTGTGCGCGAACCCGGGCTCAGTCAGTAGTTTCACAGCTGTGAGTCAGTTAGGGGGTCTCAGGTTAACAAATGCCTACTCCTTACCTCTGAAGGTCAAACAGGACTCTGCTGGATGATTGTGGTCAGAATGCTGGCATCTGCCTGCGACACACGTTTATACACAGTCACACACATGCACACACACACATGCTTCTGCTTCCAGCCATCTGCTTAGGACCCTTTGATTATGGGGGGCACCTGCTTTCTGATCTCTAGGCAGAAGTAAACCCCACCACTTCCCTGGATCTCTGCTGTCCTCGCCATAAAATAAAGATGCTGTGATACTCCTCAACTCAAAACTCTCTCTTTAGGGAGCATCCCACGCGTGTAACTCACTGGTGCTAAATGCTGGCTGCACTTTGAACTTCATCATTGCTGGCTTGTCTATTCCACAAGTCACCTTAGCTCTCTCTGTCACCTCTCTGTGTGCGCATCCCTCTGGCTACGGTGTTTTCTGAGGGTCACTCTGGCCGCCTTGGTTCTCACCTCCTAGGGTGGGCTCAGGATTCGACAACTTTAACATGCTTCCTATCACTCTACTGTGTCCTAAAATTTGAGACCCATGAGCCCAGAGGTTCAGGTCTAGGAGAAGAGGCCCCGTCTTCCACTCGGCACACTCAGCACAGGGCCGGGTGCAGAACCACACACAGCGGTCCTCTGTCCCACAGCGGCTGGCTCCTCAGGCCAGGCCCTCAAAGGGGCTGAGGGCTCGGGGTGGGCAATTATCAAAGGCACTCTACTACTTGGGTGAATGTTT
Organism: Indri indri; assembly: GCA_004363605.1. Lineage (NCBI taxonomy): Eukaryota > Metazoa > Chordata > Mammalia > Primates > Indriidae > Indri > Indri indri. The sequence goes on along the minus strand of RJWJ010003546.1, from coordinate 59,357 downwards.
ATAACTATTCTATGGAGTTGTCAATTAATATCATTAGCTGTCATTTAAAAGGGTGACTTGAAAAGTGTTAGGGACTCCGGATTTAGGGCTGGTCATGGGTTCCCAGCCTGTGGCTGAGGCCACAAAGCTGTTGTAAGAGGCCCAAGATCCAGACACACCTCACACCTCATCTGTGATCTGAATACAACATGTGACTCTAGTGTCTAAATGTTCCTGGATGCTGTAGTATTAATAAAATACAGGTTCATTTTAAATGCTACCAAATATCTAATTGTCTTTATGCACTTTCTCATTCATAACATACTACAAATACTAATGGGGCTAGGTGAAATTTTTAATGAAGTTTGGGAAGTTTGCAGAGGAAAAGTTGGGTTGGAAGGGGAAGGGCTGAGAAAACAAGCTCTGGGGTGGAAGTGAGCATCCTGCCGCCCCCTGCTAACAGGTGTACACAGGCCACAGTTTTAAAAGTACCAGCGTTTTGGTTTCCTTGCCCATGTCCGGAGCTACAAGGCTAAGCGAGAAGGAATCAGTGTCTTTCCTGAAAAATGAACCGTAACCTTGACGTCTACCTAGGCATAGTCTACAACGGGGATCAGCTCACAGGAGGCATTTGTCTGCTAAGTCCCTTCGCCTGCCCATTTCCCCGGAGCAGGCGGTCTCAGTACTGCAGCGTAAGGCTCCCTAACTTCTCTCCTCTGCCACCTCTGGCCTGGGCCTACACCAGAAACCCGCTCTACCCTGGGCACCGCCAGGTTTCCCGTCCCCAGCTGGCCTGGTCAGCAGGCACCATGCCCAGGGATCCACAAAAAACATGTTTTTCTTTCTTTTAAAATCTGTAGAAAAATATGAACCTTGAGGCCAAGGAAAATGTTTCAGTGTTGTATATATTAATATATTTGTCTTTATGCCAACACAGTATAAAATATAAATTTTATTTTCTTTTTTTTTTTAATAGGGGAAGGGGCCCAGGAAGGCACTGCCCCACTAATGCATCCTTAGAACAGCTGGCCACGAGGCTGGGCCCCGGGTGAGGGGCCCTTTGAAGCCAGCCCTCCAGCGGCTGCTCTGCCTGGGCTTCTAAGCTGCTGCAGGTCTGGTCTCTGCGGCTGCGGCTTCGGATTCTTCGGCTAGCAGAGGCACCGCAGCCCTCGCTCCAGGGTTCCGCCCGGGAAGGAGCCCTGAGCTCCGACGGAAAAGGAAGGGCTCCGTTCTGGGCCGGGTGGGGTTGCCAAGGGCAGGGCTTGCCTTGGGAGACCACGCATGTCCCTTCTCACAGGGCCCGGCTCCTGCTGCCCGCACCAAGTGCTTGGAAAGGTTTTCACCAGTTAAAATGAATAAAAACCGACTGCAAGGACAAAGAGGCTGGGGTGAGGCCGGGCTAAGGCCAGGCCGAAAAGCGCTCAGCTTCAGACATCCAAGAGGAAAGAAACCCGACAAGAACTCCGGCTTTTCTTCCTAACATCCTCACTCTCTGGGCTCCTTCGGCCTGGAGGGTCCCTGTCCCCCAGCCCAGGCACGGTCAGCGCAGGAAGCGGCCAGACTCCAGGACAGACTCTCACTGGCTGCCCCAAGCACCCAAATCGAATTATCTATACTCCTGCGATTGAGAAATGGATTAACGAATCGAGTCTATTGCAGTAAACAGTTTTTGCTGTTATTTTACTAATTAAGCTTAAGTAGGGATTCATTCTCGCAAGGTCTCTTTTCACAAATATTTATTAAGTATAGTTTTGTCGGTGACAACCACCCTCTGTGGTTGTCCCAGTTGCAAAGTTTAGGGAATGACGGGTTTTCCTGCTTCGGTATTCCTAGCCAACGCCGGTTCCACCCAGCCTCGACGTTTCCGTCCCGGCCGTGTCCAAGCATGGGTCCCCGTCGCCAGGCGTCCGGCTGCCAGGTCCCGCCCTGACCCGGTCTCCTGTCCCAGGGCAGGGAGCTCCCTGGCAGCCCCGGCCGGCTGCGCGGTTTCCCTTCGGGCCTCACCAAGGTGTCCCCGCCCTGAATCCCGGACCCCGCGCGCACCCACGCTCGCACGGATGCGCAGCCACGCGGGCACACAAGCGCCCGATCGCCCCGCGCCCCCGCCCGGCCGCCCGCTCGCTCACCCAGCATCTTGCTGAGCTCGGCGTTGTGCAGGTCCGGGTTCTGCACCGCCAGCCGTTTCCTCTCGTCCTTGGCCCACACCATGAACGCGTTCATGGGCCGCCGGATGCGGCTCTCCGAGCCCTTGTCCCCCGGGGGGCGGGGAACGGCCGGCGGCGACAGACCGTCCGACAGCTCGGCCTCCAGGGCTGGACACTCGAGCCCCTCGGGCCACGGGTAGGCTCCCAGCAGCGAGGCCATCGCCGCACGCGGGTCGCCTCGCTTCGCGTCGCGGGGCCGGCGCTGACCTGGCCCTCGCACGGGTCGGGGCGTCCAACTTGGCCCGCAGCCGCGACCCGGTCCCCTATTTATCAGCTCCGGGCGGCCGCGTCCTCCAATGGCTCTGGACGGCGGCGCGGCCCCTCCCTCGGTCTCGGCGCGGCCCCCTCCCTGCGTCCCGGGAGGCCGCGGGTCCCCGCTCCGACCTGCCGGGAGGGGGAGGGACGGGGAGGGCGTCCTCCCGCCCCCGCCCCCGGCCCGCCCCTCCGCCTCCCGGAGCCCGCCCGGGGCCCGCGCCCCGCCCCGCCCCGCCCGCTCCGGGCCCGCAGGTGCCGCAGAGCCCGCGCGGAGCCCGACCGCAGCTCCCTGCCCCTGGGCCACCACCGACTCCTCCCGCGCGTGGAACCTCGGAGAACCCAGCCCAAACAGGTTTCGCTGGGAACGCCTGGGCGCGAGAGACACTGACCGCGGGTCCCCGAGAGCAGCCAGGGAGCCGTTCTTAAGAGAACACACCTACTGCTTTCCGACCGTGGCCAGGTTCGGCCGCCGCGGAGGCTGGCGCCCGCTGGGGCCGGGGCTGCATCCCTGCATCCCGCCTGGGGGTCCGTGCAGCCCCGCTCAGGACCCCCGACGCCCCCGCCGCACCCGGGCTCTCAGGAGGGCGTGGCTGCCGTCCTGCTCCGCCGTCCGATTTCTCTCTTCTTACCCCGCGCCGCCCCCACCCACCGCCACCCCAGCCTCCAGGGTCGGGTCTCCAGCTCCCTCGCCTCTAGCTCTTCTCTCGGGGAATTTTCTTATTGTGTTTTCTCTTTTCTCCTCCGATTGGCAGTCCCACTGCTCAGAGTACAGTCGCTCCTGCCCTCCCGCGTCCCCTCTGGCTTTGGGTTCACCTGGGGCCTCCCTCAGTTTCCCTTGTCCCGACACCCCAGGGTAGACCTAGCTGCGCACAACTCGGGGAGGGCCGCGATCTGGGAGCTCAGGGCAGTCCCCCGCCCGCGCGGGCCGCGGCTCCTGCGTCACCCTGCCGGCTGTGAGTACGGCTGTTCCATCAGCGCCGGCACACAGTAGGCGCTCAAGAACTACTGAGTAAGTGAATGAATACGCGAGTGAGCAAATATGGCCTAGACACGCCCTACTGTATGAAACACAGCAGGCTTGACTAGATCCTGGAATTCAATTCACAAATATTTACCTAGCGCCACCTCTGCGCGGGGCTCCGCAGAGGTGACCCTGGAAGGAGGTGGCACTGTGGTGGGGGGACCGTGGGGTCTGGAGTCAGAACCTGTCTTAGTGTGGGTTACTTAATGCGTGCCTCTGGAGTAGACCAGTATCTCTGGAGGCTGCTTTCCTAACCCTACGACGGGCCGGTGAGAAGCCTGGCTTCACAGGGCTGTCGTGACGCTCCCACTCTCCACACGATGGCTGACGTTAATATAACTCCAGACCACGAATCCCTTAAGTCCAGATTTCAATGTCCCAGCGCGGTGACCAACACCTTGCATGCAACATGCAATGGGCCCCACCGCAAGTGGAGCAAGTGGACGGAGAACTGCAGCCTCTCCATTTTTTACGTCCTAATTTTAACCTCTGGAGGCCGGGATAATTTTCATCCGAGACCGTGCTTTCCGCATTAAATAGATTGCTGGGATTTCCCTCCCCTCTAGCCAGGATCCGGCAGCAGCAACACCCCAGGTCCGTGCGCCCACCCGCTGCTCTCGCAGGCCCTGGTGACCAGCGAAGGGCGCGGGCCAGGGCAGCGCGGGGAGGGCAGGGGCGCCGGCGCTGGGAGAGCCTGGAACCCGAGGTGGAGCGGCTGGGCTGTCTGGCGCAGGGGACCAAGCGGGGACGCTCTGCAGATCGCGTCCGCCATCCAGGCGGACTTCCCTACCCCGCGAAGCCTAGGCCATTTCAGTGGCGGGCCCTCTCCCAGAAATCCCTCCAGAAGAAGCCGGAGGCCAGAGTCCTCCTCGCTGGGATCGAGGGCCCCGCCCCGCCAGGGGCAGGTAGCTCTCAGGGAGAGCGGGGGTGGAGGATGGGGGTCTCACTGCGTGACTTGAGCTGCGGTGGAGACCCCGGGCAGGAACTCGGCTTCGACCCTTTCTGACCCTGCCGCCACTCTAGGGCGGGGACGGTGCTCAGCGGGCTCAGGGGCCTGGGGGGATGGCACCCCCTTCCCGGCGGGGGCGTTCCCCCTTCCGCCCCCAGCCCCTGACGCCCTCCGGGCCTGGTCCCTGAGCAGAGCGCGCACCCGCGGGGCCGCGTCCCGGCACCAGGCGAAGAAGGCGCGAGGGCCTGGGAACGCGGAGCGGTCGAGTCCTAGTCGGAACCCAGAGACCCACAGCAAAAGTGAGAAAACAATGGGGGCCGGGGCAGAGAGAATACGTGTTGTGATTGTCTCCAGCTGTTTACTGTCTTGCTTTTCGTCTGGAGATAGATCGCCAGCACGGCCTGTCCAGGAGCTGAGCGTCAAGCGCCCGGTCGCAGGCGCGGGCGCGGTCCGGAGCGTGGGTATTGTCTGCACACCCGAACCCGAACCCGGCTGGCTCGCTCGCTCCATTCCTGCATTCCTTCATTCCCTTGCGTCGAGGCATTCGTTCACCTGGGCAACTGTGTGTGAGCGCGCCCTGGTGCTGGCCGTGCCAAGAGACGCGGGGTCGCCGTGACCCGCCGCCTCTCCGGTCAGTGCAAGCTTCAGTCCTTCCAGAGCTGCGCGCCCGCCCCAAGCAGCCGCAGAGCCGGGGTCCGGGAGGGCCGAGCCGGAGGGCCAGAGCTCGCCCTCCCGGGCATCCTGACAGCCGCTCTCGCCTGCGCAGGGCCCGGGGCGGCGGCCACTTGGGCCAGCGGCTCATCGCCGAGGCCGGGGCGGAGAATCTTGAAGCGCGGCCCCCGGGCGACCCAGCCGAGAAGCGTCGGGACGCAGGGCCCTGCGGCGGGACGCGACGGGGACTCCTGCCGGCGCCGGAGGGCAGGGTCGGACAGGCGGGTACCAGTGTGACCACGCGGGGCACGGTGGACACCGCGTGTGCACCTCGCGGCCGACATGTCCGTGCGCAGAAGGAGTCGTATTCTTCCGGTGTGTAGGTGTGTATTACGTCACTCGGGCTCTCTCCTCATCTCTTAAATGCCTTTTTCTTTCTTTTTTTTTTTTCTTTTCCCTCCCTCCCTGCTCTCCGCCCCTCCCCACTGTCCTTCCCGCCGCCCGCCCTCTCCCCTTCCTTTTAGCTTCGCGGCTCTGCAAACCGGGTTCCAGGAACACTGGACCTGAAGTCAGAAACCCCCGACTAACTTGCGGTGTGATAATTCGCTTACTCGATCTCAGCCTCCGCTTCTTCCCCTGTAAAATGCGGACAAAACAGGGTCACTGGCAGTGTTTGTAGAAGTTCCTCATAATGAACTGTGAGATATAAAATAATGCGTGGGTGAAAATTTTAAAAATAAAGTTAAAAGGGTCGGGTCTCCAACATTTTCCTCTTCAGGAGCTTTTCTCATTCTTTTCCGAAGTGAGGAATTCCGGCTGCTCTGCGGGGAAGGGGAGCGGGAGAAGGAGGCCCGGGCTCTGGGCTGGGACCACAGCGCCGGCCGGGCGGGGACTGCCCTGGGCCGGGTCCTTGGCCTTTGTCTTCGAGGCCCGCGGCAGCGCCGCAAAGATTTGATGCAAGCGTTTTGTTGTTGCTTTCCCCGACACCAGGCTGGAGGTCCACATCAGTACCCTCGCCGTCTCCGCCCGCACGGATTTGTCCGTACTTGATCGACGGTCTTTGCAGAGCAGGTTCCCCTCACTCGCTCCTCCCGCCTCCACACAGCCCTCTGCGAAGGCGGCGGCCCATTTCCCAGACAAGGCACGTGGAGCTGCGGCCGCAAGTGGCAGAGCAGAGGCCCCGGCACGTAGCTCTGGCGCTCGTGCCTTTGCCGCGCGGTTCCTGCGCGCCCCGGCGCACAGCTCGCCCTCCCCAGCCCCAGGCCCCAGGGACGGGCTCTAGCTGGCCGCTGCGGCTCCCGCGCCCTGTGCCCTCCTCAGTCCGATCTCGCCAGGTTCCCCGGACCTTTCCTCATCCAGAGCGCGCCTGAAGTTCAAGGCACATCCTGGAGAAGGTGTGTGAAAAGCAAATGGGCAAACCCTGTCCGCCACCAGTGACCAGTGACGTGCACCTGGGGAGCCGGGAGCCCTGGCCAGGCCAGCCAGCCCCCACCTTGCCGCAGTCCCACAGTCGGCCACCCTCATTTCCCTGCAAGGCACCATACTCGAGCTCCTCCTTTCTAACCCTCAGACACCTCTCCATGGTCATTAAGGAGAACTCCACCGAGGTGGCTTTAGAGTAACTTTCTGGGATTAAAATCAAGCAGGGATTTAAGATGTACCTGTAGGCTTCGCTTAGCTGACTGAAGCAGGCAGAACACAGGGCCAGCTGGACAGAGTTTCACAGGCTCTGGGTTCAATAGCTTTTCTACATGAAACTAGGGGGAATAGAACAGTTTTCAGACTAGATTGATCCTGAATGTGGGCAGTGTGGACGCCTTATAACATCAAAACCCTTTCGTAAGAATGGTTTAATGGTACCACAATACTGGGGTGTAGAAACCCAAGTTATTTTAGGGTTCCCCATATCAGACACTACTGGTTACTGCACACACCGCCCCCCACCACCCCCACAAGCATGTGAGTTCTCCTGTCCCTTGTCTCTGAATAATCTTTTCTCCCCATGGATGCCTGGAGACTCCACCGTGGGAAGAACACTGGAGCCAGAAGCCATAAGTCCAGTTCAACCTGCCACTCCTGGCTGCGCAGTCACTTAGCAAGTCACTTAACTGGTTAACTCACAGGGTCCAGAGCCTCACTGAGGCCCCGTGAGATGGACTCGCCTGATTTGTGCACTCCCGAGGACACGGGGAGATAAGCCAATGCTCCTTCTGTGATATTTTTTACTAATATATTTGCTGAAGTACAGCGTATCTGCAGAGAAGTGCACTGAGCCTTCACAGAGTGAACAGCACTCAGCCCATGAAATAGAATGTGACCAGCCCTGATGTTCTTAAGGCTCCTCACTGCCACTAAGTTGTAAGTTCCCTTAGAGCAGGGACTGAGTATCATTCTGTTTTAAAATATAACATATTAATAGAAAAATCTGAGGATGGCTTGTGTCAGCTTCACTGTGTCTGAGGTCTCAGCTGGAAAGACATGAACGCCTACAAGTCACTTGAATGGCCAGGAGCCAGAATCATCTGGTGGCATCTTCGCCCAGGTGTCTTGCACCAGGACTGAAATGACTCAAAGGTTGGGCTAAGCTGGGGCTGTTAACTGGAATGTCTACAGATGGCTTCTCCATATGGTTTTGGATTCAATTTAGCATGGCAGCCTCAGAGTAAATGGAGTTCTTACATGTCAACTCGGGGTTCCAAGAATGAGTGTTCTCACAAACAAGCCAAAAGCTCCATGGCCTTTTGTGACTTAGGCTCAGAAGTCACATAACATCACCTCCGACCAATACTCAGTTGGTCAAAGCAGTCACAAATCTGTCTTGATTTCAGGAAAGGGAACACAGACTCCCAACTCTCAAAATGAGGAGTGTCAAAAAATTGTGGCCATGTTTTTAAAAACCGCCACGAGGTGCGTGTATGTGTGAGATGGTGGAAGTGAGAACAGCAGCGGTTTATAACTGACGAAGTATTATAACTAAGTAACTCTGAGCACCCTCTCCCACTCCAAGGCCAATGTCAAGGCAAAGAAGTGTGTGGCCTTCTTCTTCATAACTTCAACACATTTAAAAGAAACCATACACAATGCCGTTCCTTTAAAAGAGTTTTCAAAGTTCCTCCAAAGAAATAAATGGAGATGGGACTATAGTAATTTCATTTTTCAGATGGAGATTGCTGAGCCCCAAGACATGTTTAGAACCATAAAGGAATCTAAAGGGTAGGGCTGGGGCTGGACACTGACGTTGTATTTGAAAAAAATAAGCTTTATGAATTGTGGATCTACATTTGGAACTGGAATGTGCAGGGCTTTACTGGAGGCAGTTGAGGGTATTTTGAAAAGAATTTAAGTGCAGGTAGAGAAAATGGCTTCTGAGCCCTTCTTCAACTGGCATTTTAGTAGCAGTCTCCCTGCACTCTGACACTGGGTCTAGTCAACATAATGTGGGGAGCAGCACTAATCACGGTCTTGGCTACCTGTGTAAACATAATTTTTAAGGTGCTCTTATATATCCCATCTCATTTCATTTTCAAACACCTTATAAGGTAAACCAGGAAGGCATACGCTTGTCACCATAATTTTGTAGATGAGGAACAGAGAGGCTCAGAGACAGCTAGCAAGTAGCGGGCCTGGTAAAATGACTCTGTCCAGGGCTCTCTCCAAAATACTGTTCATTGTTTAATTCTCTATGGGGTTTATGGCTTGAATGAAATGAGATTGGATCCAAACAAACATTATCATATGGAAGAAAGTAACCTTTAAATTATAGAAACTTCCACTTCTGCCCTTGATGGAGAGACCAGATTTATCCTCCCACCTTAAAGAACTACAAATTTGGACAAAATAGATGAAACAAGTTTTCAGATGTTGGACAACAAACAGTACAGACAGTAATCCCGGAAAGGAGAAACAAACACGTGAACCCAGTAAGTGCCCCTGAGCACTGTCTGGAGAAGGTTCGCAGGCCGTAGCATGGAGGAAAGGAACCAAAACAGAGACCAGGGGTCCTGTTGGGCTGAAGAGACAGAGCTCTGAGCTCAGAGAGGACAAAGCAGAGAAGAGACTGCACAGAGGTAGGGCTTCAGAAACCTGGAAAGGGATCTCCTCGAATCTTTGGCTGAGCACTGATCTGTATGTTTGTGTGAGAAAAATACCACGGCTGTGGAAAAAAACCACTGGAGAAAAGTAGGTAAACAATCTCCTGAGCTCACACAGGGACAGAAAGAGTTCCTGTTCCCACCAGCTAGGGTGGAAAGACCTTCTAATACATGGACATCAGGTAGTGTCCTCAGAAGACTATTGTATGATGGAAAAAAACCCAGGAAAATACAATGCACAACCAGGATAAAAACCAATCAATAGAAATAGCACCATTAAAGACAGAGATGATGAAGTAACAGATATAAATGTTAAAAGAGCTATTTTAAATATACTCCACATGTTCAGGAAGGGAGAAGAAAACAAGACATGATGTGAGAAGGATCTAAAAAAGATCCAGTCAAAATTTGAAAAATGGGACATACAACATTTGAAATACAAAATACCCTATATAGGATTAACAGCAGATGAGATATTGCAGAAGAAAATATTAGTTAAACAAGAGACATGCCAATATAAACTATCCAAAATGAAAAATATAGAGAAAATAGTGAAAATAAGCACAGAAACAACAACCTATGAGACAATATTAAGTGGACTAACATAAAGGTAATAAAAGTCTCAGAAAACAAGGGATGGATTAGAATAATATATTTGAAAAAATAATGGCTATGGATTTTCCACATTTAATGGAAATGATAAACCCATAGATTAAAAAAGCCCAACAATCCCCAACCAGAAGAAGCATAAGGAAAGCACGCTAAGGCACATCATAATCAAATTTCCGAAAATCTTAAAAGCAACTAGAGGAAAAAGGACACATTACATACAGAGGAACAAAGATAAGAATTATAGTAGACTTTGTGCCTGAAATTATGCAATCCAGAAGACAATGGAGTAACAATTTTTAAACACTGAAATAAAAATAAAAATAAAAATAAAACCCTCTCAACCTAAAATTCTTTGTTTTCTTTTTTCTTTTCTGCAACAGCCCTGGGCATCAACATAATATTCTATACCCAGAAAAATTATCTTTTATAATAAAAGCAAAATAAAGATTTTTCAAACATACAAAAGCTGAGTGACTTCATCAGCAGACTAGCATTATAAAAAATATTTAAGGAAGTCCTTCGGGCAAAGGATAGTGACACCAGATGGAAATTTGGATCTGCACAAAGGAATGGTAATATATAGGTAAACATTCTGAAAGATAATTGAACAGGTTCCTCTTATGCAGTACATCATGTCTGACTTTCAACAAAAAATTACGGGGCATACTAAATGGCAAAGAACACAGTTTGAAGAGACAGGGCAAGCATGAGACTCAAACTCAGATATGGCAGGGATGTTGGAATTATCAGACTTGTTGGAATGTAAAATAACTATGACTAATATGCTAAGGTTTCTAATGGAAAAGGTAAAAAACATGCAATAACACATGGGTAATGCAAGCAGAGAGACAGAAATTCTAAGAAAGAATCCAAAAGATATGCTAGAAATCAAAAGCACTGTAACAGAAATGGAGATGCCTTTGAAGGGCTTACTAGTAGACTAGACATGGCTGAGCAAAGCATCAGTGACCTTGAAAATATTTCAATAGAAACTTTCCAAAATGAAAAGCAGAGAGAAAAAAGATGGAACAGAATATCCAAGTACTGCAGGACAACTACAAAAGGTGTAACATACACATAATGAGACTACTATTAAATAGAAGAAGAATGAAAAGCAAAAGGAGCAGAAGAAATATCTGAAGCAATAATGACCGAGAATTTCCCAAACCACATATTCAGGAATCTCATGGAACTCCAATCAGCATAAACAAACAAACAAACAAACAAACAAAGAAACCCATCCTAACTACACCCAGGCATATCATATTCAAACTTCAGAAAATAAAGACAAAAAAATCTTGAAAGAAGCCAGAAGAAAAATCATCTTACTTATAGGAGGGCGAGGATAAGAATTACATTGGACTTCCTTCAGAAACTATGAAAATAAGAAGACAGTGGAGTGAAATATTTAAGTGTCCAAAGAAAAACCCACCAACCCAGAATTCCGTGTCCAGCAAAATTATCCTCCAAAAGTGAAGGAGAAATAAAGACTTTCTCAGATAAACAAAAATCAAGGGAATTTGTCACCAGTAGACTTGCTTTGCAGGGAATGTTAAAAGAAGTTCATCAAAGGGAAGGAAAATTATATAGGTCAGAAACTCAAATCTGCATAAAGAAAGACCATTAAAGAGGGAATAAGTGAAGGCAAGATAAAAACTTTTATTTTTCTTATTCTTAACTGATCTAACAGATAACAGTTTGTTCAAAGTAATAACAACACTTATTTTTTAAAAATTCAAAGTAATAACAACAATGTATTCATTGATTATAGCTTATGGATAAACAAAACGAATGGCTTCATTGATATAAGAGATAGGAGGGAGTAGTTAAAAATACTTTATTATGAAGTACCTGCATTATCTGTGAAGCAGAATAGTGTTATATGAAAGTGGACTTGAATTAGTTGTAAAATGTATATTGTAAACTCTAGGGCTAAAAAAAAGTAATAAGAAAAATGGAATCTAAAAAAATACTCCATTGAAATCCCAGAAAGCAGGAAAAAAGTGAAAGACAAAAACAGAAACAAAGAAAAGGGCAAGAAACAGAAAATAATAACAAATATGGTAGATATTAATTGTATTATATCAATACTCACATTAAATGTCAAAGTTCCAAATACACTAGTTAGAAGACAGAGACTTGTCATAAAAAAAACAAGCCCCAACTATATATTGTCTAAAAAAAACTCACTTAAAATATAAAGAAACAAATAGGTTGAAAGTAAAAGGATAAGAAATTATATACTATGTTAACACTAATCAGAGGAAACATGGAGTAGCTATATCAATTTCAAACAAGTCAGACTTCAGAGCAAGGAAAATTATCAGCAATAAAGATGAACATTACATAATGATAAATGGGTCAATTCTCGAAAAAGACAATCCTTAATGTGTATGCACCTAACAACAGAGTGTCAAAATACATTAAGTAAACTGATAGAAGGGCAAGGAGAAAAAGATGAACCCATTATTAAAGTTGGAGACTTCAACACCTCTCTCTCTCATTAGTGGACAGATCCAGCAGGCAGAAAATCGGTAAGGATATAGCTGAATTCAACACCACCACTAAGCAACTAAATATAATTGACATCTATCAACTACTTAATCAGCAAAATAAATATTTTTCTCAAGCTTACATGGAATATTCACCAAGATAGACAACATTCTGGGTCATAAAACACAATTTAACAAATTAAAAAATATAGAAGCATGAAATATATGCTCTCAGACTATCATGGAAATAAACTAGAAACCAATAACAGAAATATAGCTGGAAAATCCCAAAATACTTGGTATTAAACACTACACTTCCAAATAACACATGACTCAAAAAACATATCTCAATACAAATTTAAAAATATTTTGTACTAAAGGAAAATGAAAATATAATTCATCAAGGTTTGTGGAATGCAGAGAAAATAGTGTATAGATGGAAATTTATAACATCGAATGCATATATTAGAAAAGAAGAAAGATCTAAAGTCAATAACCTAAACTTACACCTTAGGAAACTAAAAAGGAGCAAACTAAACCCAAAGTAAGCAGAAGAAAATAAATAATAAAAATTGGAGCAGAAACCAATGAAATTGAACAGGACATCAACAGAAAAAACCATTGAAACCAAAAGCTGGTTCTTTGAAAAGACAAATAAAATTGATAAACCTCTAGCCAGGCTAACTAAGAAAAAGAGAGAGAGAAGACACACATTAATAATATCAGAAATGAAAAAGGGGACATCACTACTGATCCTATGGATATTAAAAGTATAATGAAGAAATTTTATAAACAACTCTATGCCCACAAATTTGATAACCTGGATGAAGTGAACCAATAAAGGCAGAAAAATCATTTGACAAAATCCAAACCTCATTCATAACAACAAATCCAAAAAACTAAAAATAGAACATCCACAATTTGATTAAAAAAATTTAAAAAATTCTACAGCTAACATTATACTTAATGGCGAGAACATAGATGCTTTCCTGTTAATGTCAGGAATTCGGCAAGGATAATCCTCACCACTCTTTTCCAACATTGTACTGGAAGACTTAGCTAATGCAATGAGACAAGAAAAGGAAATGAAACGTATACAAATAGGGAAGTAAAAGATAAAACTGTCTTTGTTAATAGATGACATAATTATCTGTGTAAAAAATCCCAAAGAAAAGACAAGGAAATCTCCCAGGACTTATAGGCAACTATAGCAAGGTTGCAGGATACAAGGGAAATATGCAAAAGTCCATTGCTTTCCTATATATGGCAATGAACAATCGGTATTTGAAATTAAAAAAAAAAAACAAAATGACACAATACCATTTACGTTTGCACCAAAAAGCCCACCAAAATACTTAAGTATAAATCAAAAACACATATAAGGTCTACATGAGGAAAATTACAAAATTCTAATGAAAGAAATTAAAGAACTGAACAAATGGAGAGCTATTCCCACTTTCTGGAATAATATTGTAAGATGTCAGTTTTTCCCAACTTGTTCTTTAGATTCACTGCAATTTAAATCAAAATGCCAGAAAGTCATCTTGTGGATATTGACAGACTGATTCTAAAGTTTATTTGGAGACAAGGATTCCAATTTGTCCCCACATCCTCAGCAACACTTTTATTTCTTTTTTAATAATAGCCATTCTAGTAGGTGTGAAATAGTATCTCATGGCTTTGATTTGCATTTCTCTAATGACTACTGTTGTTGAGCATCTTTTCATATGCTTATTGGCCATGCATGTATCTTCTTTAGAGAAATGTCTAGTCAAGTCCTTTGCCTGTTTTTTAAATCATTTTTTGTTGTTGAGTTGTAGATGTTCTTTATATATTATAGATATCAATCTCTTATTGGATAAATGATTCACAAATATTTGTCCCCATTCCATGAGTTGTCTTCACTCTGTTGATAATGCCCTTTGACACACAAAAGAGTCCTCAATTTTGACAAGTCCAACTTGTCAAAATCTATCTACTTTTTCTTTTGTTGCCTGTGTTTTTGTTTTCTTGTCCAAGAAATCATTGCCAAATCAAATGTCATAAATTCTCCCCTATGTTTTCTTCTAAGAGTTTTGTGGGTTTACCTCATTCATGTTGAGTTAATTTTTGTGTATGGGGTAAGGCGAGGGTACAATTTTATTTTTTTGCATGTGGATATCCAGTTGTCTCAGGTCATTTTCCATTGCTATAACAGAATACCGTAAACTGGGTAATTTTAAAGAAATTTATTTCTTACAGTTCCGGAGGCTGGGAAGTCCAAGAGCATGGCACTGGAATCTGGTGAGGGTCATCCCATGGCAGAAAGGCAGAAGGCAAAAGCAAGTACATGAGGCAGAGATCACAAGGGCAAGCTGAGCTCGCTTTTATAACAACCCACTCTCATGAGAACTAATTCACTCCTGCGACAGCATTAATCCATTCATGAGGACTCCACCCTCAGAACCCAATCACCTCTTAAAGGCCCCACCTCTTACTACTGTTACATTGGCCATTAGGTTCCCAACACATAAACTTTTGGGGAACACATTCAAACAATAGCACCAGTTTTCCCAAGACCGTTTGTTGAAAAGACTGTTCTTTCCCCATGGAACAGTCTTGGCAGCCTTCTTGAAAATCATTTGACTATATACATAAGCATTTGTTTATGGACTCTCTATTCTACTCCATTGGACTATATATGTCTCTCTTTAAGCCAGTACTGCATATTTTGATTACCATAGCTTTGTAGTATATTTTGAAAAGAGGAAGTGTGAGACCTCCAATTTTGTTTTCCTTTTTCAAGGTTGTTTTGGCCACTCAAGGATCATTGAGATTCCATACAAATTTTAGGATGGATTTTTCTATTTCTGTAAAAAACTGACATTGGGATTTTGATAGGAAATGCATTGAATCTGTAGACAGCTTTGGGTGGTATTGATATCTTAACAATATTGCCTTCCAATCCACAAATATGGGATGTCTTTCCATTTATTTGTGTCATAATTTTTTTCAGCAACATTTTGTAGTTTTAATTGTATAAGTCTTTCATCTCCTTGCTTAAATTCATTCCTAAGTATCTTGCTCTTTTGATGTTATTGTAAATGGATTTTTCCTCCCTCTGGATTGCTGTGGGTTAGTAGTTGGGCTGGGCTTAGCTGGTGGTTTTCCTGCTGGTCGTGCCTGGAGTCACTCATGCTACCGAGGTCGTCTATCTGGCAGTTCAGCTGCGTGTGTGTGTGTGTGTGTGTGGCGGGGGTGTCTAATACAGCCTTACACACATGTCTGGATGTAAATGGAATTGTTTTCTTAATTTCCTCTGTGAATTGTTCATTGTTGGTGAATAGAAATGCAACTGATTTTTGCATGCTGATTTTGTATCTTGCGACTTTGCTGAATTTATTTATTAGTTGTAGAAGTTTTCTTATTGTGTGCAATCTTTAGTGTTTTCTACATATGTCACTTGTGAACAGAGATAGCTTTACATCTTCTTTGTGACACAGTTAACTAAATGTTGAGCTCTTGAGGGCTGGGGCAATGTCACTGCCGTGTGTATATTCCCAGCCCTAGCACAGAGCCTTAACCACTTAAGGTTTGTGGAATAAAAGATTAAATGAACACATCCAAAGGTACTTTTCCCGTAGCATTTTGTGTAACTCTCCTCTTACATGGGAATTAAATTGTAGTTGGTATGAAGGCACCTTACATCCAAAAATGGACTAAATCACACGTAGAACAGAATAAATTATTAAAAACAAAAATCAAACATAGTATCCATAATTTGAACCTCGGCAGGATCAAAATGGGGTTAGAGCTTGGGGAGGTGGCCTGGTGCGGTAGACATTCCCCCTGCCACTTTATGAACTGGCCACCTTGGTCACGGTACTTAGCAAAATGAGGAACGTGAGAACACGGCTCTCACAGGGCTGCGGGGAGCAGGATGTCTTGTCTTAGGGATCCTCTGATTTGGAAGGCTCGCTGGCTTATGAGCCCAGAGTCACTCGTTCTCCCTCTTCCAGTTCAGTTAGCCCATTTGTTTATCTCATTGGCAGGGCCTTGCCCCATCACAGCAGGATTTTGTAATTCCTCCAGGCTGAATTGCAACAACTTGCCCCATGTGGAGCTGCCTAGGAGTCTGGGCAAGGGCAGGATCCTGAAGCCTGTCACCTGAGAAGTCTGAGTCAATGTAACCCCGCCCCACCCCGCGCCCCAGGGCCTGCGCACGGGTCACCACCTCCAGTTGTGAGCCCCGCACCTTCCTGGGACTCTGCTGCCTCCAGGATGACCTGACCGCACCCTCTTGTGTCTCACCCGGGAGCCGGTCAGTCCTGAGTGACAGTGGCAGGAGCAGGTGGCTCCGGAGCCCTGGTGAAGGCTCTGCAGAGCACCGGGACTGCTGGCACCTGCCCCCGCATCTGAGAGAGGACAGCAGCCGCCCTCCTGTCTCAGTTCCTCAACTTCGGTAAGGCGTGCTTATGTTTTTAACAAAGACTGGAAAGACTTTATTTTCTTAAAGTCGTTTTAGGTCCACAGTAAAATGAAAAGGTACAAAGAACTCCCAAGGACCCCCTACCCTCGTATGCCCATAGCCTCCCCCCCCACCACCAACGTCTCCCCAGAGTGGCGCTGTCACAGTCGATGCACCTACATTGACATGTCATCATCACCGAGCCCACAGTTCATTAGGGTTCACTCTCGTGCTGTACGCTTGGGGTTTAGATGAACACGTAATGAAACGTATCCGCACTGTTGCATCACAGAGTAGTTTCACCGCCTCAGAAATCCTCTGGAGCCCTTCCTCTCCATTTTCTCCTCTTGCGGGTGGAGCGAGACAGGAAAACGCACTGAGTGTGGCTGTCAGGTATCCTGCTAGGTCCCTGGTTCACTTAATCCGACAGCCACCCCTTGAACAAGGGAGACTCGAAATAAGGCCCTGCAAAGGGGTTACTGAAATCCCAGTGGCCAGGGGACAGCGACAAGGAAGGCCCTAGGGGAGAAGCATGGAGGAATTCGTCATCAAGCTCTTACACAAGCTGGGTGAGAGGCCTCATGTATTCTGGATACAGTGTTGGGATTGAGGGGAACCCCAGAGGGGCTGTGGCCACGGCAGTGCATCCCTGGTATGACACCCTTGTCCTGGGACACAGAGGTGCGGTCTGCTCATTTTTATTCCTTTGAGTCCTGTACCTACCGTGTGCAAGGCATCGTCCGGGTGCTACAGGGATACAAAGATTAACATCGCTTTCTGAGGCCCTAGCGTTGAATGGGGAAAGTGACATAACCAAAAACGAATACAGGTGGACTTTCATGAATGCAGAGACCACTATGAAAACTCAGAAAAGGGAGAGATTGCTTCTAGGGGCCGAGTCAGGACAGGATGGGGAAGCTGTTGTTGGCATCTGGGGCAGGGCTCGAAGCCAGCAGGAGCCACGGTGACGGACTGGGGGGAGAGGGCAAGCCGGGGGCAGGGGTCCCAGGAAGCAGTGTTGGGGGCGATGGGCAGCAGGCGGGAGAATGGAAGCAGGGCTGGCCTTGGAGCGTGGGGCGGCACTGAGCAGGCAGGGCTCAGAGGGCGGCAGGGCCGGGTCATGAGCTCCTGAGGGCAAGGCCCTACCCAGGGGACACCTGTAGCAGACACTTGACTGGGCTGAATTGTTGACAATGACTCTCGATGTGGGAGCCAGAGTGAATGAGAGCACGGGGAACCCATAACAGTAACAGGGCACAGGAAGCGGCCTAGAAAGGGTGAACGAGAGCTCCTTTCAGACCCACTGAATTTGGGGGTCCCTCGTGATGGCCGGCTGGAGATGCAGAAGGAAAGCTTGAGCTTAGTGGAGGAGGGAGATGCTGACCTGAGAATGGTCCAGAAAGCAGCAATGTCAGCCACACATACATAGGCAGAGAAAGTATACAGAGAGAATGAAGGTGAGGACAGAATACACGGCTCGAAAACATTCACGGGCTTCCTGTTTCCTTCTCACACGAGTTGTCGGCAGGAGGAGAAAGACCAGGAGTATGAAGGAAAGAAGACGCAGGACTGGTATGTGGTACGGAGCCAGGACAGCTGGAGCAGGAAGACTGATGGTCTGGAATGAAGTCACACACCTGGGGAACCACACGCCTGCCAAGTGGGCAAGACAAGGACGCATCCATCTGTCCAGATGCTTAGGTCACCCTGGCCTGCTCGCAACCTCGTTTCTCCAAGGTCTGAAGGCTAGAGTTGGGGTTTTCCATTTCTTCAACAGTTTGTTAATACCTCAGTTTGGGTCCTGTCCAGGTTCAAGGGGGTCCCTGGTTGGTGGGTGCAGTCAGGCCCCCTGGAGGCCACATCCCCTCAGCAGATCCGCTGTGGACAGGAGGGGTGGAGGGGAGCTGGGCTCTGTCTTCAGATGGGTATTTTCCGTTCAGAGCCGTCCCACTTGGGCAAAACACGTTCTGATGCACTCGATGTGGAGAAGTGTGCGGAATATAATTTTGCTTATTTATCACAGAATTAGAAATGTTAATAGGAAGATTCTAGTGGAAAGTGGCTCCTCAGGTTCAAGTCAGATAATGAGTAAATGAAGAATTTCTCACAGCTCACCGCCCGACTTATTAACGTTCACAGGAACACCGAGGGGAAGAAACAGGCTAGCGAGTGGAGGTGATCCTAGCATACGGTGGCCCATTCTCAGTGACACAAATTGGTAGAACCAGGATGTGCGGAGACTCGTAATAAGTCAGTTACTCCATCTTGAATTGGCCTTTAGCCCAAAATTGGTGTTCGATAAATTCTTTTAGAATAACTGCTTTCAGCATCCACATACTTTTGTCTAAGGAAACCCAATAAAAAATAGAATATATACACAGAAAATTACAGATACAATTACAAAATTCTTCCCTCAGCTAAAGAACTCACTGCAGCTTTCCTTAAGAGCTCATTGCTAAGGCTCACACAGAACTTCAGTGTAGGTGGGAGGAAACGGCTCCTCATGCAGGCTGCATAACCACCTACCCAACCATCTACTCCAGGGGTCCAAACCTATGGTGAGTTGTATAATTATTTCATTATATATTACAATGTGATAATAGAAAAGTGCACAACAAATGTAATACATTTGAACCATCCCGAAACCATCCCCCCCACCACCCCCGTCCATGGAAAAATTGTCTTCCATGAAAATGGTCCCTGGTGCCAAAAAGGTTGGGGACTGCTGATCTGCACCACTCTGGAACACAGGAGCAATGCTGTTCCCACTTGCCCTTCCTTACCTGTCGTCTTTTTCTGGCTTTTCCACTCTCTTCCTTGTTCCATAAATGTGCATGTCATTTGAGTATATTCACTATTTCCTAAACAGATTGTATACTTTTATGCAAGGGGTTTAGTCATCCTCTTTATTAGGACATAGTACTAATTTGCTCATTAATTATCAAGCACTATAAAATCACACTGGAGCACCCAATCTGACCTCCCCCACCCCACCCGCTAGCACAACAGGCTCCAAATTGCAGTGGCTGCAGAACCTGAGAGATAAATAGGGTGGCGGTGAGGTTCTTAGTGAAATCCAAAGACAGCTGCCGCTTGCTGATCCAAGGGCTGAGATCACTTGGAGAGATTGTACTGAAACATTTCTCTGATGCTGTTTCTTATTTTAAAAACAGGTCTCGGCATGTGCCTGCCAGTCAGTGAACAGGTGGAGGAGGAGAGAGGCGGAGGGATGGCCTGTGCTAGGAAACAAATGCTCATTTGGGTTTACTCTTTCCATAGCATCAATACTTTCTGCAAATTGAAGAAATTCTGTCGTTTTTCACAGACACGCAAACAGGCTTTAGGGAGCTGGCTTACTCAATTTCCCACCAATCTCTTGACCAAGTTGGAAAAGAAAACCCATTGAGAATTTCTAATGTGCAGTGTGTCTGGAAGTATTTTCTACAGCTCATACAAATACTACTATCTCAAATTCAAAGATTATATGGCTATATAAGGATGGTTTTATATCTGGGTTCTCAGTTCTGTTCCATTGGTCTATGTCTCTGTTCTTGTGTCAGTACCATGCTGTTTTAGTTACTATAGCCTTGTAGTATAGTTTGAAGTCTGGTAAATTGATGCCTCCCAATTTGTTCTTTTTGCTTAAGATTGCTTTTGCTATACAAGGTCTTCTCTGGTTCCATATGAAGCGTAGAATTATTTTTTCTGGATTTGGGAAAAATGATGTTGGTATCTTAATAGGGATTGCAGTGAATCTGCAGATTACTTTGGGTAGTATAGACATTTTAACAATGTTGATTCTGCCAACCCATGAACATGCCACCTGTTTATGTCCTCTGCTATTTCCTTCCTCAGTGTTTCATAACTCTCCCTGTAGAGGTTTTTCACCTCCTTATTTAAATATATCCCTAGCTATTTTATTTTCTTTGTTGCTATTGTGAAAGGTATTGAGTCTTTGATTTGCTTCTCACTTTGTTGTTGGCATATAGGAATGCTACTGATTGCTGTACATTGATTTCGTAACCTGAGACTTTGCCGAATTTGTTTATCAATTCCAGTAGTCTCATGGCAGAATCTTTGGGGTTTTCTAGATATAAGATCATATCATCAGCAAAGAGAGATAGTTTGACCTCTTCTGTCCCCCATTTGGATGCCTTTGATTTCCTTCTCTTGTCTGATTGCTCTGGCTAGGACTTCCAGCACTACGTTGAATAGAAGTGGTGACAGAGGGCAACCTTTTCTGATTCCAGTTCTAAGTGGGAATGCTTTCAATTTTTTCCCATTTAATATGATGTTGGCTGTGAGTTTGTCATATATGGCTTGTATCATTTTTGGGTCAGTCCCGTCTATGCTTATTTTGTTAAGCGTTCTTATCATAGAAGGGTGTTGAATTTTGTCAAATGCTTTTTCTGCATCTATTGAGAGGATCATATGGTATTTGTTTTTCTTTCTATTTATGGAATTACATTTATAGATTTGCGTTATGTTGAACCATCCCTGCATCTCTGGAATGAAGTCCACTTGGTCGTGATGGATTATTATTTTGATAAGCACCTGAATTTGGTTTGCTAGGATTTTGCTGAGAATTTTTGCATCTATATTCATAAGGGATATTGGTCTGTAGTTTTTTTTGGTTGTGTCCTTTCCTGGTTTTGGTATTGTGAAACTCTCTGCCAGCTGCTTTCACGTGCATTCCCACTTAAAAGAAATGATGACACGTGAAGAATGTCAGCAGCAGGGAAGCTTGCCTACCAGGTGAAGTGGAACTTGGCGGGAACTAGGACGGATGAAAAGGAGTGCCAGTTCATGCCTGGGGTAGAGAGGGGATTCAAGCATCGCTGGGTCTCTCAGGGAATCATAAATCTAGTTATGAAAATGGAAAGAGACTCTTCTAAGAGGGGACGATGGTAATGGTTACCTCACTGCGTTGTCTGAGAAGTCAGTGAGTTGATTTATTTAAAGGGCTTGGAATAAAACCAGGCACCTAAGACCTCACATCGTAATAATTTTTCATTAGAATTACCAGAAAAAGAAAGAAGGTTGCTTAGGAAAGCATGGGGAAACCTCTTCAGTGGACACTTATTTTCCTGGGAACAAACTTCTGCTCTTAAAATTGAAGGATACCAAGGAAAGCACTGAAGACCACAAAATTAATGTTTTTACCTGGTGAAATAATTCAAGGCAAACAGGGTTCACATGCCAATAATTTTTAAAGTATCAAAACTACAAAATGCAATTCTCAGAGCATTTGTTTCATTGTTCTAACTCTCACTGAGATCTAGAAAATTAAGTGGCCTGAAAGAGACACCTAGGAGAAATGAAAGCTGAGGCTTTCTAGAGAAAATACAAGGCTCCATCTCCTTCTGGGCAAATGGTCACCCTGCTCACCTTTGCTGAACACATGCCTGATTCTCAGGCTGCCCATTCGATTGAAACCATTCAGGAGTCCTTTCTCCAGCCTTTGAGAATCATGATCACCACATTCTACCTTCTCTGTAAAAGCTGCATGTGAACAACCTCATGGTACGGCTGCCTGGGAATTCCTAACTCCAAGGACCGCAGCTCCCCACTGCAGCTCCCTCCTCTGCTCCTCCTACCCGGCCGCTCGCCCCCACGGCTGACCTAAATGCAACTCACCTGCCTCCTAAATACGCCTACACGCAATCCAGCATGTTCTCCAGGCTCTCATTTTTTATTGGTAAAGGCAGTTAAAGTTAATAAAATAATAGGAAAAAACCCATTTCTATGTACATTTTTACAAGTTACTTCCCTTTAGGTTTGCATACATCCCCACTCCCAGCTGGATCTATTTCACATACAAGACAGGACAAGCAGAGATACTTGGGCATGTGCCCTTTGTGGGGAAAAGTGACTTTAAAAATCTTTGGGGCTTTATTATCCTGGGATTCTAAACTTTGGGGCACATGATAAAACTCAGATGCGTCCTCAGGCTCTGAATTTGTAAGAATCTTCTCTGTGGGCTGTGTGTGTGCATGCGTGTCTTTTTAAACAATGAGCACTGTTCGGTATCCTTAGAGACTAAAAGCAAACATTCTCCGTGTACTTTCTCCACTCCAAGAATCTGGGGACTGTGCTTCCTATCTAATGTCTGACCTCAAGAGTTAAAATCAAGGGCAAAAGGTCACTGGAGTGTGGGCGAGTTTTAGTTCCTGTTACCAGTAGCAATCTATAAATCAAGTGGAGAACAACACGCCGCCTGTGCCTCCCTGCCACGCCCCACGGCTGCTCTGACGGGACTGCCAGGAGCAGGGCCAAGCAGCCTCGAGACTGGCAGGACGGGGCACAGGGACTGGAAAGGGGGCACGGGAAAACTGGGAACTAGAAGGAAGAGGAGAGTGGGAAGGGGGAAATAAAAGCAGACAAGGATGAAGAAGAAAAGAAGGAAGACATGAAGAGAAAAAAGACACCAGAGGAGAGGACACAGGCTGAGAAAACCACAGGGCTGGGCCTCTAACCCTTAGTGTGCGCTTTCTTTTCACTCTGTGTCCCAGGGAGGGTGGGAAGTGTCTGCAGGTATCTGCGCGAGCCCCAGAGGGAGCGTGTAGCCAGCACACAGGGAGGCAGGCCAGGGTGTAGCAGAAGGTGGCACGAAAAACACCAGGAGGCGACACCATTTAGTTTGGGCAGGGCCGAAAGGTGTCTTTTACTATTTATATAATATCTATGCTTTTAAGACCTTTCACAAGGCAGCCCCAATCTGAGACTGACGTTCGCTTTGTGATCTCAGCCTCTCAGTTTTCTGAACCTTCTGATCAAGAGCAGTAAGTCAGAGCTCACTCTGGGGACTGTCTTCCAGGACCCCCAGAAGGAAACACATCCGACCACCTACACCCAGCACAGGAACCACGAGAAGTCTCCTACGAGAGCTGAACGCAGACACTGTCCCCAGAGTCAGTCCACGTCTGAAGCTCTGCAGTCGTGGGGAGGAGACCTGAGAACACTCGGCTGCCGTGGCGTAGCGGACGAGAGGGCACTGAACCAGTCTGCTCATCAAAACCAAAACCCAACACAACATGACCCAAAAACTCTCTGACTTGGGAATGTAATCATGTAATTCCTACTTGGCAAAAATGTATGGTTGGCTATAGAACAAAAGGAACTATCTGAATCCAAGCTATTGCCTCTTAATCCTTTAATTGGACGAAGTCCTTCAGAAGGAAGCCCCATTTGTCGTTACTGAAGGGAATCAAAAGCAAACACGGACGGAGACACTGACTCACACGCGTGCACACTTACACGACTGGGTGTATTCGTAAGACATGAATAAACACTCGTGGTGAAGGGCTCCGAGTTTATAAAAAAATTTATTTGTTTATGAGAGCCATGATTTAGAAGATTAAAAAGTTCTCCTGGGAATATAAATTGGGGAAATGTGGCGCGAGGGCGAGACTCGGCAATCCACGGCATGTTAAAAGATGCCCAAACTCTCTGGGGTTAACTCTGACTTCAGGCCAAAGGCGTCTGCCGGCAGCGCCCCAACTGCGGATGGTGGGAGGCCCTGGCTGGAGACAGCTCATTTGGAACCTTTCTTCTTTCTCTTCTTCTTCTTCACTGGTGTTTCAGCTGGCACACTGTCCACCGCCACCTCTACTGGCTTTTGCAGCTTTTTCTTTTCTCTCCTTTTTTTGGGTGTTGGGATCACATCCTGGTCACCAGGTGGCTGCATGTGATCCTCCGCAGCCTCGGCAGAAGCGTCAGAACTCTCGTCCCGCCGGGGGCGTCCGGGCTGCTGCTCCGCCGGGGCTCTCTTCTTCTTGGCCCGACGCTCGCGGCTTCCTTCTTCCTCGCACTTCTCCTCTTCGGGCTGCTTGGCCTTGGGTTGGGGGTAACTCTCTACATCTTTACCTGTTTTCTCTTTGTTTCTCTTCTTTCTCCTTTTCGATTCCACTTGGGTATCCGAAACGTCCAGCCCTGGAACCATGACCTGGGGCTTGCTCTTCAGCTCCGCCATGCGCCTGGCAAAATACTCCTGGATGGTGAAGGCACTGGTTGTCGTTGTGGAGGTTTCGTTCTCATCCGGAGTGGACAGGCTGGAATCCTCCTAAAATGGGGAAAAGAGTTAAAAGGCAGTTAAGCATCAACAGCTCACCCCTCACAGCACCCCGGAGGACTCCACTTGGGGCCACCCACAGCAGCTAGGAGACGAGGCTGGGAGCTGGGTTCTCATTCTCTCCTTCCCCCTTCTGGGAGGCCTGAGCACCCCAGCTAAGTACTGTGTCGGGTGGTAGGCTGAACAGACAGAAGATAACTTAAGACGTCAGGGCCGGGCGCGGTGGCTCACGCCTGTAATCCTAGCACTCTGGGAGGCCGAGGTGGGAGGATTGCTTGAGGTCAGGAGTTTGAGACCGGCCTGAGCAAAAGCGAGACTCTGTCTCTATCAAAAGTAGAAAAAAACTAGCTGGGCATGGTGTCGAGTGCCTGTAGTCACAGCTACTCTGGAAGCGGAGGCAGGAGGATCGCTCGAGCCCAGGAGTAGGAGGTTGCAGTGGGCTATGATCATGCCACTGCACTCCAGCCGGGGCAACAGAAAGAGACTGTCTCAAGAAAAAGGAAAAAAAAAAAAAAGTTAGCTGGCAAGTTGCCTACATGAATTTCTGAATAAACATCTCCCTAGAAACGATGTTACGGTGATTAAGTTCCCAGAGTCTCCCATAAAAAACAGGGACACTGAAGTTCTGGAGGTTTATGATTTTGTTAGACACCGATTTCAGCTCCATTATGGACTACACAGGTCTTTGTATGGTGACCTAGAAACTCAGATGCCACATATATAGGTTAAGCCTTCCCATGAGGACAGGAGCTGAGTTCCAACCTGGACCCTGGCCTGTCAGAGACACCTTCTTTCTGCCCCCCCCACAGAGCATGGCCACTCTCGCAGCTGCTCCCAAAGAGAATGTGCCAGAGCTGAAACCGCACGTGTTTCAGCCTCCTTCCCTCAGCTGGGGAAGGGGACAAGGGAGATGCCCCTGTCTCTACTCCAACACAAACCAGATACTCATAACTGTGTTGGTCTTTTTTTTTTTTTTTTAAATGACTGTGTTAGTCCTGTTGTTATTAATAAATTTGAGGAATTACTCATACATAATAGCTGGGATTAAGTGAGGTTTACATTTTAATTTAAATAAATACATTTCCCTGCGAAGCTTGAAAAGCAGGAGAAAATCCCTAAGAGGCTGGGATAAATAATGAAATGCTGGTGTTACCATATGGGTGTGGCTGGCTGACAGTGAGGCGATAAAATCGTGTGTAAAAAAGGAAGCACCTTCAAGTTGAAGAATGTAAGAAATACGCCTTAAATAAAGTCAATGTCTGGAATAACTTTGCCCCAAAGAGACTTTTAAAATAATCAAGTCATTAAACAATAATGCTACACTTAGGTTTCCATAATTCATTTATTCTTACCGGAAGAGGCTGGTTGTTCTACCCTTTCATGGTGGGAGAGCGGAAAAAGGGTTTCTGAATAAAGCAATTTCCAAATCAGGATTCTAAAAACTATTCTGAACTTGGCTGGCAAAGCTCTGCTTGTGCAGCCAACTTAATTACAAACCAACACATATAAATGGACCTTGTATTTGCTTAATACGGTAGCCCTCAAAACCCAGCTCACTAGAATCAAAGGAATATCCCATTTGAAATTCCAGCAGAATCAATATTGTATTAATAGATAACTGGGCCTTGAGTGGCAATCGCCCCGGAGATCTTTTGCCAAAGGGTACCTTTATCAACATCACTACTTATCAAATCAATACTAGCCTTATTTTTTCAGCTTCTGGTCTGAAAAAATAAAATCATGTGATTTGGAACTTTAGAATTTCAAAATATAAAATGCAGTATGTGTGGAAACTAAGTTTGGGGAAGAAGTTTAAATTTTGTCTATTAGCATTCAATTTTTGCTGGAATCCCATCAGGTAAGTTTCAGGAAAATAAAAAATAGCTCCCCCAGGAGACAAAAACCAAGCCGCTTTGTCTTTTTGTTCTTTAAATACTGGAAAAGAGTTGACATTTTACGCAGCACGGTGAAAAATCTTCTCAAGGCTCTCCTGGTGCGAGCCAATCCCAGTTTGATGAACAAGAACGCTCTGCCTCCGTGTGATGGCACACACCCGCAGCCGCGGGCACACAGCGCCGCGACGGTGGCCCCTTTGTGCAACAGCAGTCTCACTGACAGCTTCCCGGCATTCTCTCTCGCCCGCGCTACACAGACTCCCCTGTCCCTTTCTCTCTCTTCAAGCCATCCCAGTGCTAAAATATATATCGGCTGATCATACAATCCAGGCACTAAGTAAGTTGACTGATACAGAAAAAATGTCAACAGAAAGAGATAAGCCTTTTTAAAGAGGAAAAAACTACATTATCTAGTTCGCAATTCATATAAATAAAAAATAGCCTGAAGCCAACCTTAAGAGTATTATAACCTGTCAAATTAGCATGTAAATTCACTTGACAAAGCACGCCTGTTTTAAAGCAGGAAGTAAAAACCCAAGTCCAGCCTTCCACCCAGGTGAGAATCCCCGCCGGGCAGGTATCGGACAACTCCCACTGCGCCCTTCCACCACGCGGAGGCAGCCGCTCTGCGCTTTGACTCCTTCTCACCACACAGGTAGGTTCCGATGGTTCGTAAGTACGTGCCCTGTGCCACAACTGGAGCTGGAGGATCTTAATGCCTAAGCCCATGTCTGACAATTCTGAATTACCACTGAGGAAAACACAAAGAACGGATGCAAAGGAAAGATGCTCTTGCAGAGAGAGAGAGACCACGAGGTATCAATTGTAACACACCACAATCTTCTCAGGTCCCTGAAACACACCCCAACCTACGAATGCCCAGTTTTCTCAAGTGTCTACGGAATTATGAGTTTGTTCTGTTTCTTTTAGGGACTTCTATATGTAGGCTTTGTGGCTCAGTGAGCTATCTGTGCACGCTCTTCTGGGCTCACAGAGGACTTTGCTCTTGTGTTATTCAAACCCAGGCACTGAGACGGATCAGCAGTAAAATGTGCAGAGAGGATTCTCTTGGTTACTCTCGGAATGCTGTTAGCATCTTGGAGCAGGAAACGAAGCCGTCTGCATGGGAAACTCAGTGAGGCACACGACCTCCCCGATGAGGAACACGGGACGGTGAGTGCCCAGCAAAGGCACAGACACCAAACCCAAGTGGACCAAGGCTGGGGAGAGCTCCCCCACCCTCACAAAACCAAAATGCTTTGTTTGTCAGCATGGACTAGTCTGCACAACAGGCAGGTGTCGAGAAGGGGCTGGGAAGGGTGGGAGGCCAAGAGAATCAGCATTTTGAGTACACGCGCTTCCATTCAGATGAAACCATTCCTTCTCCTCGGGTACCACCTTGCCTCGTGATACAAACTGCCTCTTACCATGAGGTACCTCTGAGTGCTGTCTGCTGTTACCAGCCAACGACTGCCTGTGGCCCTCAGCGACACACAGGAGCTCAGGCAAAAGATGCAACTACTTCTCCTTCTGGTCTATTATTCCACATGTTACCACAGCCACCTTCTAGGGAGTAAGTCAACTGGAAAAAAGCAAGGTGCCGTATGGTGTGGGAACTGTCATGTTCCTTCTGTGGGATGAGCTGAACACAAGCAGTGCTGGAATGGGCTGTACTGTTCTTGCCATCACGAGAAAAGGTTGGAGAGAAGAGAGTTCTAGAGCACATTCGATGCAAAGGCAATAGCTCATCCAGAGAAGACAAGCAGCTGGATGGAAGATCCACCAGCAGCCTCCGGTACAAGTCAGTAAGATGCAGCCTATACTGTATCTTGAGCTGAAAACACAACCGGGGAAAGCTTCTGGTTCTAGGGAGTCATCCAATGTGTTTGCCACCAACAGCCGAGCTACGCAGCGATTCAGAACGGCCAGTGAGAAGCATGACTCACGCCGCCACGGCGGCATGTTCTCTCTTCTTTCCATGGCACTGCCGTGGCTGTCTGCATTTCCCTTGCGGTTTCCATCCAGTGTTTTACTGACAAAGAGCTATTTCTACACTCACGAAAAGTTTATTCAAGTATGAAATCTTATACTTTTTTCAAGACATCCATCACTCACATTTGGAGTTAGGCTAAACACACAGTCTCTGTAACAACCAGCTTTAGGGAATTTGCTGGGAGACAATCACTTTCAGCATTAGCAAATATCACAGGAGTCAAAATATAAAACCCCACAGATTGGAGAGACATTTCGATTTGAAGTGGTGTTAAAAAGCAAAGATAAAACAACAGAATGAGAACTGTGCAACAATGCAATCGGAAACACATACAGAAATTGCATGGTGTGAGCAAAGGTGCGAACAGGTACAGGAACCCACTGCGTGTATCACAAGCCCACTCGGCAGGGCTTCCAGAGGGTTCTCTCTAGAACAAGGACTGGCAAACTACGGCCATGGACCTATCGTCATACAACCTGCACGCTAAGAATGGTTTTTATATTTCTAAATGGTTGGAAGGGGGAAAAAAAAGAATATTTCATGACATGAAAATTATATAAATTTCAAATATCAGTGTCCATAAATAAAGTTCTGAATTTTGTAAGTAAAAAAATTATGGAAATATGTTTTCTTTCTCATTATACAAGTACACATAACAGGTGGTAAGTATTTGCTGAATGAATAAATTTATTATAAAGCATGTTTTTGTGACTACTGTACTGTACTGCTGACTTTTGGAAATGACAGATGCTTTTCAAGTGTAAACACACACACACACACACACACCTTTCTACGCACGCACACATATACAGACACAGGTGGAATCGGAGGGGCTTGGGCTTTGGTGGAGTCCTCAAGCTCAGTCTCCCGCCAGTGACAGATGCCTTCCCGCGTTACGCCAGTGAACAGGAGACAGGCTGCTAACTGCTGCTTGTTTTCAGGCAGCAAAGGATGGTAGACGAGGAAAAGGCTTGGTTATGAGGTGATCTGACACCAAAGAGAACTCTTAACAACCCTGTAAGTACGCAGAGATAACTTTCTAATAATTAGGCACCAGAACCTTGCCTGGAATTTGCAAACTCAGACAAAGGAACTGGACATCTCAGAGAAGATGCAGGAACCTGGAGGGACGAGATACCTCACTCTTCACTGGATTTCAGCAGAGAAATACGAGTGATGCCAAATTCCTCCTATGAAGGCCAATCTAACAAAGCTGCTCATTTTATTTCTTTTCCCTTTTTTTCCCCATATGCCTAGTCAGCTACTCAAATCACCACTCATTAGGAAAAGCCGACATAAAC
This sequence comes from Indri indri, assembly GCA_004363605.1. Classification (NCBI taxonomy): domain Eukaryota; kingdom Metazoa; phylum Chordata; class Mammalia; order Primates; family Indriidae; genus Indri; species Indri indri. The sequence goes on along the minus strand of RJWJ010003546.1, from coordinate 29,396 downwards.
ATATTTTAAAAGGACGGCTCTCTGTGACAACAATGTCTCAAGTACCCGACATGGAATCACAGACAAGAGTCATCCTGCTTTGGGCAAAGGGGCAAGAGAAAGGAGCAGGCTTCCTGCCTCCCTGCAAGGTCCTCCGGCTTGGGAAGCTGCAGTGACTCATGTGACAACATGTCACAACACAGTGACCACTGGAGATAAACGAGGCTCCTCCAAAGCCAGAGAAGATCAATGTGACACAGGGGCCAGCTCTTTGAGTGAAGTCTAAAAATAATCCAAATTGACTGCATTTCAGTATTCTAGGTCAACTGGCTCCCTCCCTGCTCTCGAGAGGCAGGACAAACAGCTTTTATAAACAGTCGGAGGCTAGAACTCGAATCTCACAGAAGCAGAGGCTTCCAGAGTGTTCTGTCTCTTCCATCTTCCCTCCACAGAAGATCTGAAAATTGATTTAGAATCATGACAACTCAGAGTTAGGATCCTTGTTATAGAAAGTATAGCAGTTTTTGAAGATTTTAGAGAACTTAAAATCTTTTTAGCAAAAAAAAAAAAAAAAAAAAAAAAAAAAATCTTTATTTTGAAACTAGGAATAGAATATGAGTACTTATCTGGAATAATCAGTTGATAATATTTTTAAGAGAAAGGTAAATTAATTTAGGCTAATAACACATTTGATTAACAAAAAACATGTCTCCTCGTAATTCTTACACACTACATAAGGCTAATATTTTCACATTTTAATATACCAGAAATCATTGTAGCAAATAAGAATATTTTAAATTTATTTAAAATTTAAAATTATTTTTAGGAGCAAATGTGGTAGGACAAAATCATTCCATGTTTAAAAAATAATGAAGTTAGTAAACCAAATTAAATTCTCAACTCAGTGAGTCATCTAGAAAAAGTAAATGATACAAAATAATATACTGGATAGATCTCATGTTAAGTGTTCTCAACACAATTAAAAAAACATAATACACTGGGACAATTCGTTTTTAGGACAGAGAGAAACTAAATAGCAACTATTACAAAATGATTCTATCTAAGAAAAACTCTAACCAATTAAATTGAAATTACAATTCCAAGGAGCTCATAAAAAATAAATATTACTGCTATTAAGTATATAATCCTATAATGACCTCTGCTCTTGGTTTTACATAAGCTATAATAATTTTATTCTATAAGCCAGAATAAAAAAGATATTAAAAGTTTAAATGAAAATGAACAAGAAATACTGTCTTCCCCACCTGCTCAGAATTCAAGAAAGTTCCTTAAAGCAAGACCCACCTCTTTTTTGTAAAAAGGCAAGCTTATAATGCCTAACTGACCCAACTGCTGGAAAGTCAAGGTCCTATATCACAGTGCTTCTCGAACTATCAGGAGTAAAGGATTAGTTTTTTGGTTTGTTTTGTTTTTTGCCTTTTCAAATCTTCAATCCATTATGGGGCAAGATTTTTGTAAAATAAGACAAAAAAATGAAATATTAAAAATTCATATAAAACTCAGGTCCTAATTTATAAAAATTACTATCCAACTACTATAAAAGTTTCTAGAAGTTTATTCTTACTTTCTGTCCTTATCTTGTCCCGGGCTGGTCTATGGACCATACTACTTTGAATGGCGTTGCTATAAAATATTAGCTACCAAACAAAATAAAACAGACGCTGAATTCACCGTAGAGGTGGCATTGACCTGAGTGTCAAAAGATCTGATTTGCAGCTGACAATGTGTGATCCTGGGTAAGTCACTGGCCTTTCTTGGCCTCAAGTAAAATCATCTGCGAGACAAGGGCTACTCAGTAACTTTCTTCAAACAGTTTTAGTACCACATGCTTTTCTTCAAACAAAATCCTAGACATATGGCCCATGTGTACAACACATCACGGGGGCTCTGGCTGAGTGGGGTTGGAGCAAGCCACAGCCCATGTCCTAGCCCCCACCCCCAGCCCTCTGGTAAAGGCCTCTGGGGTTCCCGGAGCTCTGTGGAACCCAGTTTGGAAAATAATGGATGTATTTTTTAAGGTCCATTACAATCCTAACATTCATTATAGCCTAGATAATTTCAGAGCACTCAGCAACAGGAGATTAACGAACTTTTGAGAATACAATTGGATCTTTAACATGATATAAATGCACATTTCTTAAAGTTGTTCACTTTTGGGATTCTAACAATTGGCTGTCACAGAATTGTCCAGCCAGCCCATTTCTTCCAAAATGGTAACTAAGGAGCAAGCCTGGGCTCCCCAATCCTGTAAAGCCTCGAGTTGTAAACTGGGTCCTCTTTGAGGCTCACGATAGCTGATGATGAACTCAACGCTGGACCCCAAGGCTGGCCCACTCTTCTGGCCCTTCCCAGTGGGGCCAGGAAGAGACCATGGGGGGACTCGAGTCAACAGGGTCCCCACCATGCTCTCCTCAGACTACAGCTTGAGAAGCAAAGTTTCACCTTCTCTGCCAGCCCTTCCCCATGCTCCGACCCAAAGGTAGGTTCCTCTTCATCCTGCTTCCATGACGTCAGGATGAAAACCTGAGAAACAATGTCATTTCTGCTTTCCTGGCAGCAGAGAAGGACAGAAGGAAAAATGAGCCAGTATTTCATTCTTCTCCTCCCACACTAGGCCACCTGTGTGTCACTTTCTTATTATCACAAAAGCTCTTAAAACCATTTGCTTCATCTGTCAACAAAGAAATAGCCAAATTTAATCCTTTCAGGCCAAATCTAAGTCCTGGTGAGACTCTACCTAAAGAAAACGGCCCAGTGACTTGCAGCCCTGGTGTCTGGCAGGCCTTCCCCTCCCCGCTTTTTCTTTTCTTCTTCTTGTTTTTTTTTTTTGAGTGTCTTATAATGATGTTATGTTTGCTGACCTACAAGACAACATAAATTTTTACTGGTACTAAAACAACTTTCAAAAAAGCCATGACCCACTTTCTCCTTTCTGGCTCCTCTAGAAAGCAGAGGCAGGCCCCAAACCCTGTTTGAAGTCCCTGCTGCCAGGAGATGGCCAGTTTATGTCTCCTGTCCTAGAACAGGAAAAGGATGCACTCTCGGCGCCATGTGCTTGGGCAAGATAAGACCAGAGGTTCTGTCCTCAGCACCTTATCAGCTTTTCCTGCTACTTTCCAGAGCAGACATGGCTGGCAATGAACTACACTAGCTTAAGGGGGGCTGGGTGTGTGAGCGGCTTGGGGGTGGAGGGAGTGAGGTGGGCAGGGGCGTAGAGAAGAGGTTCTTCAAATGTCTTAAAATCATTTGCTGCCAGCCCTCCCCCCCCAGCCTCCCCTGCCAATTGCCTTTTCTTTTTTTAAAACACACAGATTTTGCATCTTTGTTAAACTGCAGCAACTGGGAGAGAGGTTTTTATAAGAACTTCCCCTCTGGTCGGAATGAAGCACCACTTTCCTTGCTTGGAGCCCTGCCCCTAACTGCCTGGGGCTACCAGCTTCTGGGCACGTAGCACAAGGCAGATGAGTGCACAGGCTGCAGAGGGCATGGCTTCTTGCCTTCTACAGGCACCTGAGCCTCCCTCAACGACCAGCATTTTCTGGGGGCCGGGACAATAGCACCCCCACAGTGCCAAAGCACAAGTGAGGCTATGGGACACTTCTCCAAATACACAGAAGCATGTCATTGATAAGCTGCTTTGTTTTGCAACTCACACCTGTGAATCTTGGCAGTTAGGGGACAGATTGGCAGGGGGGAATATGAGTGCTGGAAAAGAATCCAGACTAAGCAAGGAAACTTAAAATTAGTTATGGATGTGGTTATTTCTAATGAACTCAGGTGAAAGTACGGTTGAGTATCCCTTATCTGAAAAGCTTGGGACCAGAAGTGTTTCGGATTTCAGACTTTCAGATTAGGAATAATCAACCTGTAACATAAATTTGGCAGTCTTCTTTTAAAAATGTTTTTATTACGGAAAATTTCAAACATATAGAGAAGTAGGGAAAACAGCATTAAGAACCCAATGCACCCATTAGTCAGTTTCAACAATTATCAACATATAACCATTATCCCCCTCTTAATGCAAAGCAAATCAGACATTATATACTTTCCCCTACAAATATTTCAGTATGTATCTCTAAGCTCTAAGAAAAATCCCTAATTATATTACCACATAAAAAGATGAAAAAAATTCCTTAACATCACTAAGTATCTACTCTGTGTTCACATTGCCTTTATTGACTTACAATTTATTACAATTTACTTGAGTCAGTTTCAGATAAGATCCATATATTTATACGATTAGTTAATACAGCTCTTGTCTCTTTTAAGCTACTGGTTCCCATCCCCTCTCTGTTTTGTTTTTTGTACAGTCTTTGATGAAACCAAACCATTTGTCTCGTAGAGTCCTCTCATAGTCTGAACCTTGCCGAATGTGTCCCTGCGGTTCAGGTTAGCACGTTTCGCTGCCAAGTTCAATCCAGAGGTAGCCTTCCTTTCTAACGCGGCACTTTTCCCACGCAGTGTGTTGCTTTATGAAAAACTGGGATGGACCCATGGTTAAATATCAAATACCACGTAGGGTCATGTCAAAAGTACTCAGGTCGTTATCTGTGCATACCGCAGACTTCTATATGCCGATTTGGTACCCTGCAACTCTACTGAATTCATCTATTAGCTCTAAAGTTTTTGGGTAGAGTCATTGGGGTTTTCTACAAGTCATTTGCAAACAGAGATAATTTTATATAACACTTCTTCCTTTCCCATTTGGAGATCTTTTCTTTTTCCTGTGACTGCTCTTGCTAGGACTTCTAGTCTGATGCTGAACAGAAGAGTTGAGAGTAGACATCCTTGCTTGTACCAAATCTTAGAGGAAACACTTCCAGTCTTTCTTCATTGATTGTCATGTTAGCTGTGGGTTTTTCATAAATGGAACTTTCCTTCTACACCTAAACTGTTGAGAATTTTTATCAAGAAAAGAATGTTGTCCCTTGTTGAATGCTTTTTCTGTGTCAGCTGAGATGATTATGTGGCTTTATCGTTCAGTCTGTTAATGTGATACATCATGCTGATTGATTTGAGTACACTAAACCAGGGGTAAATTCCACACAAATAAGGGACTAGCCAAAAAAGAAATCAAGAAAACAATCCCATTTACAATACTGGAAAAAAAAAAAAAGGATAAACTTAACAAAGGAGGTATAAAACCTATATACTGAAAACTATAAAATATTGACATACGTGCCCAATCCTTTGGCACAGCCCTGGAGGCCTTTGTGCCGGGTGACTGTGTATGTCTTGGACTTCCCGACTAGATTGGGAATATGGATTACGTCTTATTCGTTTAATCATTTGTCATGCAACAATGCTATTGGATGATAGATAAGGAAAAACATCTAAGTAGAAAAGGAATTGGAAAGGAGAGGGAACTGGATAGGAAGGAAACAATTAAAGTCATGTTACTCAGAAGAACTACAAAATAGTGAAAGTTTACCTGAAGGGAGGCATTACTAAGACTACAGCTTTGTGTAAAGATACTAAGTCAGCCTAAGCCTGATCCTATGGTTTTAAAACACAAATGACTAGAAAGTAGGCTCCGTTTATGGCTCTCTTATAACTTCGACTCATAGCTGATTTTATTCATTAATTTTAAGAAAGTGCCCCCAGGTATCAGCCTAACAGTTCTAGACCCTTATAAGGATCTCTAATAAGGAGTCTAAAATAAGTTTCAGTGCTACACAGAAATAAAAGAAAACTAACTTTACTGACTGCCAGAGTCTACTCCACAATTTCCTACAGAAGATACCTTCATCCTAGAAAGGGTACTGACATGAAATGGTCAGATTGACTTAGGAGTAAAATAGTTTCCCCAGGTCAGCTTTTCTGTTTGTAGAAAAAGAAACCCCTCAAAATCTGGTTTACTGAAATCAAGACATAAAATAAGTCTAAAGACTTCTTAAAAAGCTGTTTGGAGTTCAGGCTTTCAAGATGCTTCAAAACCAGTCAGGTAAAACGTAGAAACTCCGTGTGATTGTAGGAGTCAGAATGAGAATCACAACACGCGTTCTGGACTAAAGTCAGTGGCGGGAGGCTGGATGTCATGACTGCTACTACTTTAGTTAAAACAACTTTTTTTGATGCGGAAAAGATAAATTTGTCGAAGAACAACAGATGACACATCAATGATGACCAAACCATTTTAGCCTTGTGCTCTTTGGCAGAGACTGGCTGCTGTTCGAAGAAATACAAATCCTCAGTGAACTTCTTAGAGGCTCAGCTAGCTTCAGATATGAATTAACAAAATCTCAACAAACAGAAAAACCTACCAGCACTCTGATTCCTAATCAACATAAAGAAATTATAATTTAAATCTTACAGAGAAAAACATTATTTGGAAAAGTCCCATAAAGTTTTAGGCTAGTTGAAGATTTGAGTTTCAAACAGAAATTTTTGGTTGTTATAAATTAGTTCCATGATGGAATTATATAAGATTACAACTTAATGACAGATAAGCATCAAGAGATATTCCAAACTACACTTGGAGCTATTAGTGAAATCCTACTAATTTAGGGCTAAATTTAAGCTGCTTCTTGCATTATTCTTGGAAGGACTGGCCTAGCAAATTAACAAGTCAGAATCTTAGTTTAATACTTTACTGACAAGACTCTTTAAGACTCCATTCAATAGTGTTTTGGTAATAAATTATCCAAATGACTTAATTACAAATACTTTGAATTCCAAAGAACTCCTAAGGCAGAGAGAAATGTTTATTTAAATTACTATAAAAATGCTTTCAGGTAGCTTCAAGCAATAGGGTAACTCTCACTTATATACAAACATTTGTTGTACTAATTACAATTAGTTCTTATAATAGCAATCCCATTGGGACCGTTTGAACAATAAGCGTTGGTGAAGCTGTTTTTTCCTTTAGAACAAAGGTTCTTAAACCCCAAACCCAGATTTAAAAAAAAAAATATTGAATACAAATACTTTTCACAACACTGAACTAATTAGTGTTGAAAGATCCATGTTTAGGCCGGGCGCAGTGGCTCACGCCTGTAATCCTAGCACTCTGGGAGGCCGAGGCGGGTGGATTGTTTGAGCTCAGGAGTTCGAGACCAGCCTGAGCAAGAGCGAGACCCCGTCTCTACTAAAAATAGAATAAATTAATCAGACAACTAAAAATATATAGAAAAAATTAGCCGGGCATGGTGGTGCATGCCTGTAGTCCTAGCTACTTGGGAGGCTGAGGCAGGAGGATCGCTTGAGCCCAGGAGTTTGAGGTTGCTGTGAGCTAGGCTGACGCCACGGCACTCTAGCCCGGGCGAAAGAGTGAGACTCTGTCTCAAAAAAAAAAAAAAGAAAGATCCATGTTTAAGTACCCAATATGTGAATATACGTTGCTTGTATATGTGCATCTTCATAAATGTGTGTACGACACCCTCTCCCCACGTGAGGAAGGAGTAATATGTATTCTAAAGGCACATGATGTACTGAGAATAATTCTTTCCTGTTTAGCTAGACAAGTGTTTAGGTTACCACGAAGATAAAATTAAAGATGGTAGGATTAGCTACCTGAAAAGATTCTGGGCTGGGTGTATCACTACCACATTAAGGGATTTTGTATGGCTAACATGGCAGAACTAGGCCAAGGTGAGGAACAAAATGACATGGTCCCTTTCATCAGTGAAGGTGTCCAGGTTGTATGTGGCACCGCTGGTGCCTTTGGTTCGTAATTCCCATCCCTCATCCATATTGTCACTGACCCAAAATGCCTTGTGCACTGGTGGTATAGTGTGAGCATAGATGCCTTCCAAAATGACTTGTCCTCTTACAGAATTATTCTTAATAATTTGTTTGCTTCCTTGTCAATATATTTAAAGAGTCACTACAAGTAATTTAGGGAGGTGAATTTTGTGATGGCCAGAGAAACCTATTATCGTACCAGTTTCTCTGTGGTTTTTGTTTGTTTTGTTTTGTTTTTTGTAGTAACTAACCATTTAAGTCTGTGACAGTCTGGTGGAATAGGATGAATAAGTTAGGTACAATTTATCATGTGCCACCATGGGAAGAGCCTTAAGTTTTAAGTAAATTTCTTGTGACTATTAAACCTGTAATTGAATGTCAAGGCTAAGTCTGTGAACAGCATCAATACTTTGAGCCAACGAAAAAGTGAAGAGGACGTGACGTTATTTCTCACTCCTCTCACATGACTGGCTCTTAGATGACATCTGTTTCCACAACACCAAGTAGCTCAGCCGTCTTGGTGAAGAGGGGAAGGGTGTCAGTAAAAGGTGGGAGCTGTACAGTTCACACACGATTTTTCCTAGGCAACGGGGGCCGGGACAGTATGAACAGAATTATAACCCTGAGAAAGAAAGAAGGGAAAAAAGCGCCCAAATCTCTCAGCTTGGCTGCTGCATAGGCAGGACCTGGCCAGCCCATTTGAAGAGAATTAAGAATGAGTGATGCCCCTGAAGGGTTTTCGCTTCCAGAGCTGGCCACTGTCAGCTGGCGGGCCTCTCGGGGAGCAGCCAGCTGGCCTGAGGTCGGGCTCCCACTGCTGGGGACGGAGGAGGGCTGGACCCTGTGACTGGTCAATGCAGGAGCGCAAAGGCCCCTCCAAAGACCTGGGGCAGTTCTGAAGAGCTCCCTGTGAGTCAGCAGAGCACCTAGGACTCCCGGCGGGCCAGCTCCTCTCCCTGCCCAACCCTGCTTCTTCTGCCTCCGCCCCAGCAGCAGTCCTGAAAGCTTCCTGCGTGCCAAGTCCCAGGGAACCAACCTGCAGCAACCTTGCACCCAGCACCGCCTCCCCAAGAGCGCTCAGCTGGTGGCGGATCGTGCCCCACTTCTGTCCCTAGCATCGCAGCACCCACAAGCCAGTGTGTCTACTGTGTTAGTCCTCTCCTTGGTCTGCGTAAATTATCTCATGAGGCAACAATTATCGTGTGTGTGTGTGTGTGTGTGTGTGTGTGTGTGTGTACGCGTGCGTGGCAGGGGGGTAGGCAACATGCGTGTTCTGGTTACAAAAAAGTATAGATTTTAACAGTTTGATTCTTACCCAATTTTCCCCATAAGCTGTTACTTTTAATGTGGAACTTATTTTTTATGAACGCATACATTGTGTTACAGCAGAAAAGTCTATATCTGACACATTATACTTGTATCTTCTACTTGACATTAGTAATTCAGAGGAGCTTACGTTAACAGTCATCTTTCAGACTACTTCGTAAGTTACATGACAGCAGGATCCATGTACCTGGCAAAGAGCCATGCGAGGGAAATTAAGGATACAAGCGGATCCGGTGGGGATAACTCATGAGTCAGTGTAGGGCTTCTTTAAAAAGTGAGTGTATCAAAGGACACTGGGAAGATGAAATCAATAAAATCCAGAAAATGGAAAATTCTATGAGACAAGGAACTCGAAGTGTCTTCTACGATCAATTGCAAAGAAAAAAAGAGAGAAGAAATGGAAACCTACATGTTAAAAGAGTCCAAAAGACACTATTGATTAATTGCAATATATAGACCTTGTTGGGATCCTGATTCAAACACGTACACAAACTAAAAACTCATGAGACAACTGGGGAAATTTAAACGCTGACTGGATTTGATGATATTGAAGAACGGTGCTTGATTTATTTAGGCATAGTAATGGCACTGTGATTACGTGTGTTTAGGAGTCTTTATCTTTTAGAGATTATAAATACTTACAGATAAAATGATACGTCTAGGAGTTGCTTAAATAATGGGAGAGACAGTGGGTGGGAGTACAGTTGGATAAGGTCGTCGTCATGATTCTCTCTACTTGTATATACGTTTAAAGTTCTCCATACTAAAGAGTTGTAAAGCGTGAACGTACATCTGCTGGTATAATATTAGGAGAGTTTCCTGGAGTGCAGTAAACCACCCAAGGCATCTGTGTCTAAGTGAAAGTGGTCACTGACTGACCACTGGCAGTTCCATTAAACCAAGAGAAATAATCGTGGACCCACAGAACAAACAAGCCCGAGGGGAAGCCAACCAAGGCAGAAGGTGACCCCGTCTACGCGCTGACTCAGACAGGAACAGAGAGGACAGCGAAGTGGTGGGTTTCCCTTATGAGATCATAGATTGGCCACCAGCAGCCACTACTAATGTTAGAACAGGGTTTTTCCCTGAAAGAGTCACAATTCCTCTCCCTGGCAAAACAGGAACTGATCCAACAGGAATATTATGTAATCCCAGGGAACGGAGGAGCCGGGGAAAGCAGGATGCGGGTGGGGACGGGGATGGAAAGGCAGAGACATTCGCGGGCGTGGAAGGGACGAGCCTAGGCCAGCTTCCCGCCGGCCTCCCTCTCCCAGCCCGCGTCTTCTTGCCCCTGATGACCAGGCAGGTCGTCGGAGCACGGACAGGGAATGAGCGACCCCGTCTTCTCCACGGCCGACAGGAGCTGAGGGCTCCTGGGTGGCGAGAAGAGAGATGGGCGGGGCACGCAGGACAGGCCCCTTTCTTCTCTCTTTTTTCCAGCTTTACCAAGATATAAATGACAGATAAAAAGTATGTATGTTTAAGGTGTACGACGTGAGGTTTCGATATACGTATGCACAGTGAAATGATTACCACAGCTACTTAGCACATGTGTCACCTCACACAGTTACTGTGTGTGTGTGTGTGTGTGTGTGTGTGTGTGTGTGTGTGTGGTGAGGACACCTAAGATCTCTCTTAGTAAATTTCAAGCACACCATAAATTCATATTAACCACAGTCACCATGCTGTACGCTGGGTCTCCAGAACTTTTTCATCTTAGAACCTGTGAGTCTGCACCCTCTGACTGAAGGGGCTCCCTCTCACTGCAGACAGCCCAGTGGTCACAGGAGGGGCATTTTAGGAATTTCTCAAACAGCACAGGGACCACACAGCACGGGCTCAGTGGCAGAGCCGCAAAGGCAAGCTCCTGCGGAGACCAAATGCGCTCACTTCATTGCCGTCACCTCTGGCTGTGGGGATCGTGGCTGTTTTTCCTTCTTCCTGATGCATATCTTTAGGTCATAACTTTTCTTTTTTTGTAAAATAAAAATATTATTTGGAATTAACCCACAAGCTTAGGGCAGAGTGCTCTCTCCACGGGGACAGCTGCGTGTAGGTCAGACTGCTGTCGTGCCCGCGTGGCAGGTGCTGGCCCGTGCAGGGAGGCTCCTGCTGTGCTCACTCCATGCTCCCCTCTTGTCTCTTTCACTTCCAGAATGTTCCAAAGCCTCTCTCAAGGTTCTTCCCCCACCACACCCACTGGCGTGTGTCCGCAGGGAGTCTAGTGAGCCTGAATGATGAGCCTCCTAGCACTCGAGTGACAGGAAAAAGCGGCCTCACAAGAACGAAGGCTTCTCAGAGGAGGCTCATATGGCAAATGTCATGCATGCAGCATGCTGGGGGCAACTGCACGCACGGTATGAAGTGACCAGCCCAGGGACACCAGCTGCTCCAGCCCCCAGCCACACCACTGGTGGAGCGGATCAATATCTCGGTACACCTACAGTCCACTCTGCGCACACCAACTGCTAAACTAGGCCCGAGGAATAAAGCTCACGGGTGAAACTTGCTCGTTAGGCTACAATTAGAATTTAGGCTTCAGTGCAAAGTTGGAAACACAGCTACGTTCTTTTAAAAGGACTGGTAAGTTATTTTCATTTGGGGAGCCCCAGCCCCCATCTTTGTGGCTGCCCCTGATATACTTAGGGCATGTGCTGGCCCCACATGACTTTCTAGAAAGAGTCGGACTACATAACGTAATCCCTGGAGGAGAGGCCAGGGTGATGGTGGCTGCTCTCCGCACTGCTCGATGCAAAGGCCTCACACTTGGCCTGCGGCGCTGCTGTGTTTCCCGCCTGGGAGCACCCGTGGAAGTCCTGCCCCTCTGCTAGGGTAACCAGAAGAATCTAGCTTTTGGAGGTCCTGTGGCTCTCAGGACAAGCTATCCCGGTCTCGGTCTCTGCCACAGAGGTGCTCCTTACAGGCTGCAGGCGAGAAACTCAACTCCCTGTCTGGCCAGGACTGCCCGTCTTCCTCCGGCACGCGGGACCAACAGGAGTAGCACGGAGGCTTGTCATTGCCATCGTGTTCTTGGAGTCGGAGTGTCTGCATAAAGGTCCAGTTATTCAGAGACCTAGAGAACCGGTCCCTCATCAGACGAGGGCAGCCCTGCACGTCTGGCTGCCCTCACCCTCTCCTCGCTCTCTGTGCCTCGGCTGATGGACCCGGCTGTCTGTGCTCACGTTTGCGCACGTTGCTACTTCTGCCCGAGAACCTTCCTGCTTCTCCTCTTCTGTCTTTCACAGATTAGCTAGGACAAGGTCTCCTCCAGGAAGGCGAGACCCATGTCAGGGGAGGTGGCCCCGAGGCCACGTGCACACCCCCCACCCGGCACAGCGGTTACCAAGCTGCAGCTCTCTGCCGCCGCACCCTGTGCTCCCTGAAGGGACAGACCCTGCCTCGTCCTCCTGCCACTGCTGAGAGTGCCTGGCACGCAGCGCATGCTCAAGAGCTGGCTACGGGATAAACGAATGAAGTAAAGCAGATTTCCAACAAAGAGAAATACTCCTAGAGATGGAACCCATGGGAGATCTGCAAATGGTATGCCACATGGACCGCAGGGACTCACACGAGGTTTACGAATGATATTTTTAGGATCTTGAGACTAACGGTTGCATCTACGGGTGAACGTAACAGGAAAGAGCCAACTACGTACAGACCAGGATTGCTTTATAGTGCTGATACGGCCTGTCTGTGCAGGACTCGGTACTGGTAACAAACAGCATTCTGTGCTGTATTACTCACAGTATAGCTATAGCCTGTGTGAACTGCTCACATCGTAATGTGTGTCATGCACCATTCTAATAAACATGTGTGATTACACGAGACACATCACTTCGTTGTCTGAGATGCCTGTCTCATAGCCTGCTCCGGTCCGCCGCTCAGCCTCTTCCCCCCCAGGTGGAAGCGCACTGCCCCCGCCCCGGACTGCCTCGCTCCCCTCCCAGATCTGCTGAATCGCACTCCCCACGGGCTTCTCGGTGCACCACTCCCACCCTCGTTAAAATCCTACTATGTGCCAGCACTTTGCTCAGGGTGGAGACACGGGTGGTGATGACGAAAGCATGGTCCTTGCCCTTGAGGAGCTTCTAGAAGCATCAGCCTGAGTAGTTGCTGCTCCCAAGTCAGTGTCTCCTAGTGTTTGCATTCCCTAAACTATTTCAACGAGCATATCTCCTGTGTAATCCTCCATTAGCTTGTCTACGAAAAAATTTCGCACCGAATTATTATTTATGGCAAGTTTTCCTCAGACCAAGAGTTGTGTTTCTGAGCTTGGTTTGCTCAAATGTTTGCACCTAGACTATTATCTTCCTACCAAAAAGCTTCGAATGAGCCATGCTAAAGAAAGGACACACGTGTCCATTGTAATGTAGGCATTTGTTTAAATTTTAGTTACGAAAAGCCATTAATTTCAATAGCCAAAGAAAGACAACCCTATTTTTTAAAAATAAAAGTATCGTGAGCTTACAAGTCATTTTGCCTCAGGGATCTGTCAGAGCAGTAACATGAATCCAGTCAATGTTGTTATAACAAATCGTGATAACATGAGTCACTTACGAGCATTTTAGCATATTCCTTATTACCTGTACAGATTTAATTTAAGATAAACTTAAAACAAATATTATTGCAATGAGTATCTATTAGCAGATTCAAACAAGAGGCAAAATAATTCAATTGGGGTGTGTGAAAACTACGATGCCCAGCTTACCTTTTATATAAGATAATAACTGCATTCAAAGATTTGAATAGTTTTAAATCTGAACAAATGTAAACTGTTAAAAAAGTGAACGTATTAATTGCTTAGCAGTTGTTTGACATTAGCATAATAACTCTCTTCACTGATTTTTCTCTTCAATAATGAGTGTTATGGAGTGGCGATGACGGAATATTTTTAGGAATGGGCTCATACAGACCAAAGTATCAATGCTTAATCATTGGTGATTTATCACAATTAAAATTTTAAATTACAAATGTATTTCTAAATATATACATCCTGTAAATATTTACACAAATACTTCCTTTAACCTTATAGAAAAGTTTTGTTTATTCACAAAAAGTAGCTTCATCATATATTGAAACAGCATTACCAAGTAAAAAGGAACAAATGCTTTGCCTGTATTCCTTTTAAATGAGTGGGAAGATGCCCTCAAATTAGACTTAGGATTTAAAAGTAAAACTTGAGTAAATTAACGTTTTAAGATGGCATTTTGTTTTTAGTGACATCAAATACAAAAAGTGCTCTGAATTCTTCCCAGGGACAGAAAGACCGTTTATCTATTGTATTTATGCAGGGCAAGCTTCCTGCACATGTCAGACTGGGAAATTTAACAGTACCGAAGGGTGGAGGTGATAAAGGGGGTTGAAGCTAGAAATGAACATGCCACGTATTTCCAAATACTAAAAGAGGAGATGGGTATTCATTCGGATAATCAGAAAATAAAATTCAACAGCTTCTTGACTTTATAAACGCACAATTCTAACATTAATTCACTCAAAAAAATCACTTGGGCAAGGTGAAAATGTTAATATGAAAATAAGAAAACTCACCAAATCTCCATGGCTGAGGCTTATCAAACTTCCACCTTGGCCAAATAAGTTCATAGAAATTTCTCTGACCTGGCTGCATACAGAACTTGGCCCACTCCCAATCAATGAAGCAGAAAGGAGTCTTTCTAAAGATGCCAGCAAAATGTTCAACAATCAATGTCACCTTAAGTAAAAAAATAAGTCTTTAGCTTTTAACTTCATGACTTACTTTATACTCACTGCTTATAGGGAAAAAACCAAGACTCTCAAAGCATACTGCATTACCTAAATAGGTAAAGTTAAAATTAAAGTGATTCCACTTTTTAAATTAACATCTACTCTATACTAAGGAATGCCAACTATTATGATAAGTCACCAAAAACAATGAAAAGGCCCTTATTCACAAACACCATTTGAGTTTTTTCACGATACCTACACTTCTGTCCCGTTCAACTGAACAAAGAATTTGTATGGATGAGTAAAATGGAGCAATTGCTCTAACTGCCTCAAGGCAGTTTGAGAAAAGTCATTGCAGTCAGAAGAGAGGTGCAGGTGCTTCACAAAGGGAACTGGTTCCTGACTTCGATGCGAGTGGTGAGAGAGCTTAGAGGCTGGAGAACAAGTAAGTTCAAAGGAAAATGAGATGGAAGGTTTCTAAAGAAGCAGATGACTCAGAACAGCACGTACGGTAACTGCTGGATGCATGGCAGTAGTTTGTTTGCGCAGAGAAGAGAGGCTTCTGAGGAACTGTGAGCAGAACCCAGGTAGCAGGGCCGCTTGGGGAGAAGAACGTCATCTGAAGTCAAAGACCTCAGGCGTATAAAAGGCACGGGTTCACCCAGGGCCAAATGGAGCACCAAGGAGTTTCGATTTGGTTAACTGCAACCACGGTGGAGACCACGGGCAAGAACCTGATGAGTTCTGTGTGTCCCACCTGTGCTCCAGCCTTTGTCACAAAATTCACCTGGCCATCGGTCCACCTTGGGGAGAGCAGACTGGGAAGCGGAATGACAGAATTCTCTACTATAATGATGACCCAGCTAGCTAGGCGTGTCTTCCAGGTTGCTGTTGTGTTTAGTTCTATCCTGGAAATATATTTTCCTTAAAACTTTTTATAATGGTTGGATATGGGAAGTCTTAGAAAGCAAACTTGTTCACTCCAGAGGGTTATGAAAATCTATCACCCTGCCTACATTTTTTTAATCAGTGATTTCTTCCCTTAGAGCAGCTTTCCTCAACTTATTCTAAGAGCCGTGAAAAGGGGTTCCAGTCAAAAAAAGTAACAGAAATTTTACAGATATACCATGTTCATTGCCATATAAAAGGCTCGAAGATGGATACAGTAAAAAAAAAAAAAAAAAAATGGGTTAAATGATTACATGTTTAATCTGGAGTTTCACAAATGTGTCTCTGAGCATGTGACATGACAACTGTCACCCCCCGCCCCAACATCCATTGTTCCAGGGAACACACTTTGGGAAACCCTGCCCTGCAGCAACGCTGATGATAAGAGTCCACTGAGCTGATCCAGCCCAAAACCTCCATTAACCTGTAGAAGAATAAAAGTGGGATGACAGGAAGAACACTGCTCACACGGAGTGAAAGGGACCTGGGCTCTGAGTGCGGGTCTCCACACTTTTAGTCCGAGTCTCCAGCCAAGTTACTTCGACCTCTCTGAGTCAGCTTCCTCATATTTAATGTCTACCTCTCAGGGCTGGAGATGCTCGCGGACCTAGAAGGAAACAATGCTGAGACTGTGCTCCCTAAACCAAAAGCTCCACACCACACGAGGCATCGTTGTTATTAGGAAACCACTCGCTGTCTAATTTCGAGAGTGGTTTAACACTACGGATTCTCTGCATTGGCTCCGACCTGCCAGGCAGAGGCTGAACCAGCCAACGGTGGTGCTCCGCCGACCTCGATGGAAGTTTTGAACACCTGGTTACAGAATACAATAGAGTTGCTTAAAAAAAAAAACTTTCTACAGACAAACAGGATCTTAGTCACATAGATTACTGCGGTTTGGGGGTATTAGTATTAGTAAACTACTATTTTATTCAAAATAAAAAAAGAACCCCTGGTCAGAGATTTAGAAGAAACCTAAACACAGAAGACCACGGGGGCACCCGAAATTCACTTTTATTTCTAGCGCTTCGTCATCATGACAAAAAGGTCTCCGTGCTACCTTTCGGTATTTTCAAATAATGTGAAGAAAAAGAAACCTAACGGTATATTTTCGGTCACAGAAATATATTAACTGATAGTAATTTCAGAGAAATATAATAATTCATAATTTCTTTAAATGTTTGTTATTAGGAAATGGTGCAACAGGAACCACCGTCCTTTCAGCCGTCCGAGGGGGAGACGACACGTGGCACTGACACGTCAGTGTCAGAGAAGTCTCGGTCACCCTGCTAATGATCCAAGTTCAAAGTTCTAAACGACGAATTCGGCACCGCCTGTGACTTTATTTAATCAGAAATAGAAGGAAGTATTCTTAAAGGAAACATCAAGTACTGAGCTGATTTCTGAGAGGTGAGAACTACACGAGAAGGGAAGAACAGATGGGCAGACAGACTCCACTTTGGAACTGCCCCACCAACACCTGTGCTTCTGGGATGCGAGACACGGGCAGACTTTCTCTGAATAAGCTGCTCCGCCAAGGTTTCTGGAAAACAACTGAATTTCCCTAGAGCACATCTGACTTGGGTAAAGGCTGTTATATGTCCATTAAAGTGCATGTGTGTGGAGGGCAAACACATGTGTGCATGTGTGTTGTTGAAATACTGAGGGAAGCACAATCCCCAGTTACTGTTTAAAGGTGACTTCCGCCCCTCCCAGATCCATGTCCCTTACATATGACTGGAAACCAATCAGAATGAGGCACCGTGGTGACATGTCAGTTACTAGTTTTCAACTATTAAACAGTTAAAAAAGAAAAAGTCAATATGAAGGCATACTCACACTTGACATATATAAAAGAATGTGTAACAATGGAAATTATTGAAGAAGAGAAAAAAAATTAATTTTTATCAGTCAAGCATGCAGCTAGGATTCCTAAATAAACGAAGTCAAACTGGGATTCAAAAGCTGCACTAATGGGTATTGAGGAACAGTCCCTTGGCAGCAAGTGTGGTAAAACTAACATCCTTCCATCTCCACGTCAGCTGCTTCTGCAACTCTCTCCAAAGGGCAAGCCACCCTTTCTGAATTCAGAAAAGGTGACTTCTTTTGAGTCTAATGGCCTAGTCAGTGTTTCTGAACTTACACGTCACAGTTACCTACAAGCTTGTTATAAATCCTTATTTCTCGTGTCCAGCCAGAGCCGACAATATGCATTTTTAGTAAGTTCACCAGGACAAGTTTCTGCCAGCTGAGAACTGCAGCCAAGAACAGCAGTGTGTAGCTGAATGCTCAGTAGCTCCTCCTGGTGTCGGCTTTTCAGAAAGCATCAGTTTTCCCAAATTGTGCAAAAGAACCAATTATTTGACATCAGAAAACAATCACCACCTAAATCATAGGTAACAGAGGGCGGAGAAGAAAAGGCCACCCGCTTGCCCTATGTGGGAACATCCCTTCCCCTTTTCTCAGCTGTGTGCTTAGCGACTATTGGTGATGCGCAAGTTCTGTATTTTGCCTGCATGTCGTTTTCTGCACTAAGAAATGTTGTCCCGTCCATCACATAAATTGTAAGAAAATGAGATTTTACCCAAATACATTTCTACAGGAAAGAAATTAGAGGTTAGTACCCTTCCTTCTTTCTTAGAAAATGGGATAAGCTATATCATAATATTTAAATTTTATTTTGCTAAAATAGTATTTAGAGAAAGGTTTTCTATTTTTGTCCATTTTTTTTTATTTCAGTGCATTTGAAACCTATTCCACTATATTTAGACAGAATAACTGCAAAAATGATACTCAGTTAAATGCTTTATTATAAACTTACACTTGTGTTTTAGGCTATTAACTACACGTGAATATAATAATCGCTGTTAGACGGTCTTAGCAGAACTGACAAGACTTCGAAGGGTGTGCTCATGCTTGGGGAGTTTGGGTGTCGTTGCTTTTATATCACAAGGAAATGGCTCCGTGTGGCCCCAGAGGCCTGACCGTTGCTGGGGAGATGACGCAACAGACGTGTCTGCTCCTGTTCCCACCCTCCTTCCGCCTGTCTCTGCCATTCATCTTATTCTACATTATGCATCTGCCATACATGATTCCAGGTCATTCCCCACCACACCTGCTTGGCTGATGGAAGCCCATCTCTGATAGAGTCTGAGATACACAGGTGAGTGGCCCGACCAGGAGAAAGCATCCAGGGAAGAGCAAAGCCACCTGCCCAAATCTGAGAGGTGACAACCCCACAGCTGTCTAATCCCACCCACTGTCTTCCTCACAACTGGGGTGCAGCAGACAAAACCTCGACCCCGCATGCATCTGACTGAAGGGACACGTGTCCATGGAAGCAGCCACAGGGCCACTAGATGAGAAGAGGCAGCTGGCAGAGTCAAGGGAGTACATGTTCAAGGACTATGGATGGGAACATGGATCTCGGGAATTTTATTGGACAAAGTAGCTTTTTTCAAGTCAGAGTGACTTCCGACGAAGCTGAACAGGGAACTTGTTCCCCACTAGGGTCGGGGTTAGCCGTCGCAGGGCTGTGTGTCACGAGCTGACTACTAAGGCTCAGGAAGGATAAATTCCTGCTGAAGGTCACATGACTCACAAGGGCAGAGCCCAGACTGCAATCCAGGTCTGCCTCCAAGGGAGGTCTCCTGGGAGACAGACCCAGCTGGCAGATTATCTAATCCAGCTGATGCTCTGGACAGTTTGCTACTAAGAGGCTGTTAGAAGAGATGGGAAAAATCACACCAAGTCATAGAAACCTTTTGTTTCCCATCAGAAAACAACCCGAAATTGTAAAAGGAAATGTCATTATTGTACATTACTTGGCTTAACAGAATATTAATATTTATATAGTCATAAAAATATAAACACCTATTAATAACAACAAATTAATAATTATAATACATCAGTAATGTGAGTGGAATAGAGACCTAAATCCTAGTCTACCAAAATAGAAGTCCATAAGACATCAAAAAATGACAAGGTAAGATATTATTTTATAATATGAAAGTAATACCATAAAATTTAAAAAGCACTGAAAGTGCTGCAGGGAGGAGGCCTGGGGAGGAAGTGGCGAGGTGTGATTGCAGAATGCTGTCTTTCATTACAAGCTGTTTGATGCAGCTTAATTTTTACATTTATGTGCATATGTTACTTTGATTAAAACTAACGAATTTTAATGAGTACTCTCTATGTGCCACTGTTCCCACTGCTGTACATGTGACCTCGATTAATCCTCACAACAGTCCTGTCAAGTGAGACTCTATTATTCCCATTTTAAAGATGTGAAAATTCAAGCACAGGGAGGTGAAATAACTTGTCCAGCAGCTCAGTGCTAGCAACTAGGATTTAAACCCAGGCAACGTGGAAAAGAATCTGGAGATCTTAACGTTGAAGTAAGCCAGGAAAAGATAATTTCATAAATTATTTTGAGAAAAACTATCTCATTTTCACCTATTGATAAACCTAGACAGTCAAAACCCATCAGTCTAACAGACACGAATACGTAGAAAGCATTTATTTTCTCATATCTAAAATCCTATATTTTTCTATCAACAACACAAAAACGCAGCCTAAACAGCAAGAACAGCAGAAAAGGAAAAGTTGGAAAAAAATTGCAGTCACACAAACTGTAGTTAAAAAATGACTAAGTTTCCTTGATATATGAATTTGTTGGAAAACCATTTATCAAAAGCCTGTTTCTCTCTAGCAGAGTCCCTCAAGCCGAGAGCCATGTCATTCCCCTTTGACTGATTAATTAGCCAATCAGGGGACATTTTTCATTGTGAGGCATGATGGTTTATTTCAGCTAATGTTTGGTCTCTAATGGCGACATATTAAAGCCAGCTCGGCTATTTTAGCCCCGTGGAGTGACCAAAAGGAAAGAATGGAAGATAAATCAAAAGAGCTGCCTTCAGTTTCCCTTCAGTCCTTAACAAAACCCCCAAGGAGCAAATGGCTGGAGGAAAGATCCTCTACCAATAAAGAGAAAAAAACAAATAAAAGAAAGGTACAAATGTCTTCAAGCCAAGGGGTATCCTTTCCTGTTTCTGAAGAGCAATAATTTATCCTCTGTTGATTAACAGACCACTGATAGAATAGGCACCAGAAAGTCAATATCTAGCTCTTCTTCCTTTTATCAAAAGCTGTGCTCAATAGAAAATCCAGCTCTGTAATGCTTCTTACTCACGGATGATCTCACCCGCGCTCTGAATTAGAAGAGGCCAGTGAGTACCCCAATCTCAAGTACTGTTCACACACCCAAATCACTGCCATCAACTTCCCACTGCGCTATGAGTTCTCTAAGCCTCTTATCTGTCTCCGTGCTTGTGACGGGCACTGAAGCACCCAGAAGGAGAAGTTCAAATGCCAGAGGAGGACAGACGTGAATATTCACACGTGCAGGAGACAAGATGCACGTCTTCAATATGTACACTCAACAAAACCAGTCTAAGCGCTGGTCTTTGCTATGCAATTCCACACTGAAGCACAAAAAACTATTTTCTTGCCTCCAAATAAGCCCAGGATTATAAATTCGCAGTCTGTGTTGAAGAGATCACAAACACGTTTCACGTGTCCTGAAGAGCGTTCACCACTGTCATCATGGTTATCACCGTCTTTATGACTACACGAATCTTGGGAGCCTTCAGACAGCAGGACATCAGTTTCCTTCTCCCACTACTGACATGACGTCAGGCTACTCGCACACTCAGCTACATGCCTGGACGCCCGGCATGCGAGTCCAAGGCCAGGGACGGGCCACCGTTCCCGCTGCTTTTGCTCTCCTGTGCTTGTGCCTCAGAGGACTCCTGCCCCTCAGGCCTGTCTCAGTTACCAATTCTCCTCTGTAGCTTTTCCTGACATCCCCAGAGCGAATTAACGTCCCCGTCTGTGTTCCCACCCTGTGGAAAGAATACTTCAACGACTGAATTCAATTCAACAAAAGCCTTACTGAGACGCTACTCCATGCCAGGCATGGTTCTAGATGCCAGCAAGAAAAAAATCCCTGCTCTCCTGGGGGTTCCAATCTACGGAGGGAAGACAGTCAACCAGTAAACTACTGAGCACATCAGATGTGGTCATGGCTATGAAGAAAGACAAAGTAAGGGAGAGGGCACAAGAGTGCCAGGGGTTCTGGTTGTGTTGTTTCCTTTTTCACGTATAAATAGGGTAACCAAGGAAGGCCGACTGAGATGGCACTTGAAGGAAGGAGGGGCAAGCCAAAGAGTCTTACGTGGCTTATCATTTAATCCTTACTAGATCTTTTATTACCTCCATTTACAAATGAAGGAGCTGAGGCTCAGAGAGGTTAAATAACTTGCCCCAAATCACACAGTCTTCAAACTACTCAAGAGCTCAAACGCAGGCATAACAGTCTCTAAATTGCCTGTTCACAATACTATAGTCCACTGAACGAGTCTTTCTAAAAAGAAACCAGAGGAATAGAACATTTCAATAGATGATAGATTTCCTCATTCTACTGGTTAAGATGGTTCTATCAGGTATACATACCTGGCATATATAGGTACACAGAGATATACAGGTATACACACTGGGTACATGTACTGATACAGGTATCACTGTATAATCAGAGAACCACAGGATGACGAATCCTGAGAGAGCCGTTGCAGTCATCTATGTAATAGACACCCCGAAACTTAGTGGCTTAAAACAGAAACGATCATTTCACTACCATACACTATTTCTGTGGGTCAGCCATTCGAGGAAGGGCTTGGCTGGGCAGTTCTCAGCGTCTCTCTCATGGGGTGGTTGTCAAAAGGTGCCGACGGCTGGCAGAGGAGGGGGCTGCGCAGGCACCTCTCTCTCTGTGCAGGCCCAGGACACCTGCGCAGCTCACCTATCATGGTCTCTCCAGGTGGCCTGGTTTGTGTGCTGGGCTTTCTCATGGCCTGGGGGCTCAGGGCAGCTGGACTACTTACACGAAAGCTCCAAGAGTGAGCGTTCTACCTAACAAAGCCTCAGAATTCACACGCCATGCTAGATTCTAGATTCCGTCAGCTACATCAAATCCCAGGCCCGCCCAGATGGAGGGGGGGGGACCCGACTCCACCTCCAGATGAGGAGGGGCGAGGGTGGGGGGTATCGCTGGGGCCATCTCTGGAGAACAGAACCTACCACAGAACATACAGGTCAACACTCTCGTTTTATAGATAAGAAAACTGAATTTATAGATAAAACAGGAACATCCAAGATAGGTAACTTCTTCGTCTTGACACTCAACATTTCTAATAACTCCTTTGAGTCTTAAATCTGCTAAGACGGTGACTTGCTATTTTACCATAAGATCATTTGATTTCCTGTTTGAACACACCAAAGACTTTTCACATTCATCTCCTGGATAAAGAACGTAAGTAGATAAAGCCAAAATTGCCCGAGTATGTGAGAATCAAGAATCCAAGTAATGTGCTTTCCTTTGTAGTCTAGGAAGACGTCACACTTCAAGTCACCGTTTCAAATGGGACTATTTCATGTGCACCGTTTCCTCCAGAATCAGGAAGGTTAGAATTGCGAGAGCTCGTGTGTATTCAGTTCAGACTCCTGCTGAGCACAGGAAATCCTAAAGGAAACTAACCGCAAGGTGCGAGCTGCAGCTGGCTGCCTACGCCAGCCCCTGCTGCCTCCTTTCTCTGAGCAGAAACCTTTCCACAAAATTCGTCCATCAGTACTAGCTCTTCCCTTTTCCTGACTGCGTGTCTGCTAAACACACCCAATTCTTTCCTCTGTTACTGTGTTACATTCCTTCCAGATACCTCTTTCCCCGAATGCCATTCTCTGAATCTTCTCCTTTGAAATACGGAGGCCAGGTCTGAACAGAGCAGTTCAAACTCTGTCACCAGAGCAGAAAACAAGCAAAGAGCCTGGTGCTTTCAGCAGGTAGGAACCGTCCCTCTAAGGCAGCTCAGGACAGCTCAAGCCACGCCACCTATGGTTTGCCCGGTGGGCAGGTTACACGCCCTACCCGCTACCTTAATTTCCGCCTAACTGCTACCAAATTAAATCTTTCCAGTATTAAATGAGACTATATGTATCTTCATCAAATTTCAACTTGAAGAGGTCAAAGTGTTTTGGCCAACTGTCCCAGCTTAGAGAGATTCTTTTGAACCTTGATTCTGTTATCAATGATCAAAATAATGACGAGAATTACCAAAGTCATCATGGCTGGAAAAAAATAAATTTTTAGAACTCTAGTGTATTACTGGCTTATTTGTGGGCTTAATTTAAATTGATCTGTAACTAACATGTGCTTCACTGAAGATCACTTTAGAAAGGACTCTGCTGGGAGAGCAGCGACTCTGGAATGCTGGTGTCCGCGTCTGAGGGGAGGTGGGCAGGCTGGGTCCGGGACGAAGAGCTCCACCCTCCATCACCCGCTCGCTAACCCAGAAATACAGGGATTAGCGTGAAAACTTAGAACAAAAGGAGAAATAGCCTTCGATGCAAAGACATTTCAAGTAAAAATTAACTGGAAAAAAAAAAAAAGACTCTTCTTTCCTCAGTGATCTTCCCTAAGAAGTACTTGAGGCACTGACTCCAACCAGAAGAAAGAACGGTCCAAAATACCCCATGAATTCAATCAAATAACAGAGAAGGGCCTCCTGAAAAGCAGTTTTCAGACTGGATACTCAGCAAGAAATGGGAAAGAAAGGGGATTCATGCTTCAGTTCAAACAGCAAAAGCCGTCGGAAGAATTCAAGGAAAGTGATCGTTAACTGGGGTCCCCTGGGCAAGTATAAGAAATGTATGGTTCTAATTCAACCAGGTTATAGAGGTGAAGAAACTGACAGCTATCTTGCCAGGAGCCTATGCCAAAAGCATGTTGTTTAGAGAAACAAAGTAAGACCGTTGTTAACACATTCTCAATCCTCGATAGGATTTGAGAGTATTTTCTCTAGTGATAAGGCTGAGTCAGGAAACAAGCTGGGTAGAGGAAGGAAACTGGGAAGGTGGGGGAGGGAAAAAATGAGAGAGGAAAAAAAACCAGGAGTAGCAGGAAGTTCAACCAGATAGGAACTAATGGAATTTGTTTTTCAGTTGTCTCCAACTTCGACTTGCAAACCAAGTGAGAAAAGACACAAACACACTGTCACACACACACACATGTACACAACTCCTGGCAGGCACTGGCCACAGGTACCCGCTGCAGGTCTCGAGGGGCCCTAGTAATTTCAATTCAATACATTCGATCTTTTCTTTGTCTCCACAGAAAGTGCATCCATCTCCAATTTAGGCGCGCTCCAATCCAGAGTGGCTGTCTTCCAACTAAGACAGCACAAAGATGGCGGGGAAAGGAAGAACTTGTAAACTAGATATGTACAACCAGCCATTTTCACACAGAACAGTTTATTGAAAGTTTTCTGGGCAATTGGCAGTCTGCAATGATCTTTATCTTCTGAACAGCCGGATTCAGCTGGGAAACATCTCCTTCTCAACAGCCTCTGCGACTTGAGGAAACGCTAAACACCAATGAAGTCAGAGTCGAGTCCCTGAAGCAATGTGAATGCTTTAACTGCTATAGCAATGAAAAACAGTCAAAGCTATGAAGAAGTATTCCAGAGTAAAATGCAAAGCCGGAAAGCCAATTTCTGGCAAACTGGATTGCTTTTTAAAAACGTAAAATGGCATAAGCAAACATCTACTCAGTAATCCTCCGGAAGAACCTACCGTGTGCACAAGTAGATGTGCCTGGCATGCGAGGCAGACTGATGACTACTGCCACTCTCAGAAAAGAGACGCTTATTGACCTAAACACTTCAGAAGGAAAAGACATTTCAAATATCAACCCTGAAGCTATACGAACCGTGACTTTTATGATGAGAAACAACTGAAGTCCATTTGTTAGAAAGAGAAGTACGACAGGACTCCAATTTACTGAATCCCTGCCATGTGCCCAGCACCAGACTCGATCACATGCTGGGGACTCAGAAATGAGAACACGAGTCCTAAGTTGTTCACTATCCACTGTATGTGACAAGCGTCCAAGTCCACATGTAAACACAGTGGATCAATTTCTTCATTAGCTGTGTACCGGTCAGAGGGAGGACAGACAGTGTGACTTAATTTCATAAACATGGCCTAGATATCTTGCGTTGAGCTTGCGTTGTTGTATTTTGATGTAGTTGTCCTTGTATTTCTCTATGTTATAGTCAAAGTAATTAAGGGATCAGATGTTTGGCATAGTGTGTTCCACTACACAATCCAAAGCTCACCTGTACCATGCTCACGAAGAAAATTTACACGGAAAATTTGTGTGGGCACATCGGAGTTCACTGGATTTTCAAAGGAGTCCTTGATCCAAATGCTTTAAAATCTAGGACTGTACAAAAACAAACAAACAAACAAACAAACCACTTAAAATGTAAATTTTACTTTCTTGTTGGAGCTTGAGCGGATGTTTTTCGCATATAAACATATTCGGCTCATCCAGTTCATCTGACAGACCAGAAAACACACAAGTAACACAGCATCTGTGCCCCAAAGCTCAAGCTCCAACAAGAAAGTAAAACAGTTCCCCAGGCTGGCCCAGGCACTTGGTCACATCCTTCCGAACCCTAACAGCTCGCTTCTGACTGAGAGCAAGGCAGTGAAGTTTGGAAGTTTAAACCATCATTTTCCATAAAATGGGAACAACAGCCAGCCATTTCCCCACAAAGTTATGAAACAGTGTTAAGCACTGGTGTCTCTGACAAAAGCTCAAGGAAAACTGCTACAGTGTAACTAAATCAGTTGAATGTAGAATTTTTTTTAACGCAAAAATGTTCACTAACACTGGCAGTGACGTGGCACAGGAGGAGGAACGCTGACGTTGGAGCTGGAGGGATGTGGATTTCAGGCCCACTTTTGCAGCTTTGGCGCTCCGTGACATTGGGAGCCTCGGTTTCCTCATGTCACGGGATCGTGATGAGGACTAGCTGAGGTAACACCACCAGTGTCTAGCACAGTGCCTGCCTGACACATGGATGCTTAATGAAGCTCACCTCCAGGTGACAGGGGCGTGGAGATGAAACTCAGCAGGCTTGGCTTGATGTACAAGAAGATGCTGCCCAAGTCAGAAACGCAGTCAAGGCCAAGGTTCTGCAACTACATGCCGAAGACGGATCAGTGCCAGCCCCTTACCTAGAGCACCCACAGAGGTACCTCTGTCTTAACATTCATCACCACCACGGCTTCTGGGACCTCCAGCAGCACCCTGGCCCCTGCAATGCCAAATAAAAATTCAGGCCAGCGTGGCTACGGGGGCAAGGGAGGAAAAACAAAGCAATGTTCCTTCTGACCGAGCACAGGAGCCAAGCGGGGCTTATTGTCAAAGAAATCTGATCACAGGCCGCTGGCCCTTGGCTGTCAGGGCTATTGCAACCAACAAGGGAAGGTTTCTTAGCAATAGTTCATTCGAGGAAGGTATAGGCATACCTCAATAAAAGCAAACAGTATATGAAAATCCACGTGTATGTCAAAGATAAATTTAGAGGTGATTCTGCTTTATACAAAGACTTTTTGTCTTATATGTGATTTAAGTGAACTTAAACAGATTCTGTGTTCTGTACACACGTGGGTGTCTAGTACACAATAACGCACAGGCCGCTTTCTCAGTGTGGGGCAACGTCAGCAGCATCTCCTGGGAACGCCCCAGAAACGCAGCCCCAGCCCAGACTTCATCAACTGGAATCAGCAGCTTAACGAGCTCACCAGGAGATCTGTGTGCGTATTAAGAATAGAGGGGCCCTGTCCTCGGCGTCATTCGTGACCCTGAAGCCAGCAGCTCCCCCGGTACAGCCGCACATCAGGGCCCGTGTTCTCCGCCCTCACTCCTTACCAAATGTTATAATCGCTGGAATCCGCTCGGGAGGTGTTTTTTTTTAAAAAAATCTTTTAAAATTTTCTTCTTCTTTTGGTAATACTAATGCCTGGACCCTAACCCAAAACTTGGGTTTACATGGTCGGGGGCAGGACCCTGGCATTAGCATTTGTTTAAATCCTTAGGCAACTCCAAGGCAACCGCTGCTGAGAACCACAGCTACAGAGCAAGAGCAGCACCCGGCAGAAAATGGCCTCACCGACAGTTAGGATTTAATTCACCATCAGAAGACAATGTTAAACTAGAAAGGTTAAGACGTGACTAGAAAGAAATCTTGCAGAAAACACCACGTCGTATCAAGGTTGATCATCTCTACACCAATTGGACCAAAACAGGTTTTCCCTGGGCTCATCCTAGGAACTGCTTCTGAAGCGCCTCAAACAGGTGAACTCCTCGCTTTAATGCCGTTAGGAGTGACTGCACCACCAAAAGTCAAGAGACACAAATAGTGTTGAAAACCTCATGGCAACTAACACCAGGGCGTCATCAAACAGAAGTCCCCCAGAGGAACGGAAACCTCTAATCTCTTACAACTAAAAGCTTTCTGCCCTTACCACATAAATCCTCTTAAAGTTCTACCAACAGCCCACAGTTAACATGTCCTTCCCTGATCCGTGCAGGAGTAAAGTTTCAAAGAGGGTGCTGGAGAAGAGGAGGGTTGGGGAAAGGGAGGACCGCGCAACCTGAGGAGGTGAGGACCCGGAAGGGCCAGCGCAGCGGGGATCCAGCACTGAGGGCGGCGGGGGGCTGAGCGCCAGGTGCCGCTGGGACGTGGGGCAGATACACAGATCCAGGGCACGACCACGGGGCTGTCGGGGCAGGGTAGAGGAGGCAGAGAGCCAGAGGGGAAGGGACTGTGAAGTGGGTTCTTCCTGAGGATACTGAAATTACTGAGCAGAACCAAAGGAGAGGGGTTCAAGAAGGCGGCTGAGATAAGCCAGACGCAAAGCCCCTGGTGAGCAGGGCAGAGTGGCCTGACCCAGGGCGCACAGTAACCCAGGGGGCAGAGGCAGGACCAGGGCCGGCTTGTCTGACGACCACGGCTGTTTCCAGCGGGCTCCTGTGAAAGAACATGCAGCACGGCCTGCGGTCGGGACACCTCCCTCACCAGGGCTGCCCTTCCCGTGGCTCAGCCCGACCTGCGGGCACCGGCCCTCAGCAGCGCCGGAAGCCGGGCGTCCTCCCTGGGGCCGCTTCCGCCATCCTCACTCTGCTGAAAGTGCAGGGGCAGAAGGGGCTAAAAGGCCTAGGAATTTAGTCCCAATTGCAAAGGGACTCACCAGTGAAATTTCTCATCGTTGGTAACTCTGGAGACGCTAAAAATAATGTTAAGAAACAAAAATCTACCATCCTGGGGGAAAAAAAGTTTCTGTCAATCTGGAAAAACGCCACAAATAACAAGTAAATCTTTTTTCTTCTATAGTCACTAAGGGCCTTGGCTACAAATAAAGGAACGTAAGTATGACAGATTAGTTGAGTAATAGTTGTAGCAACCACACATTCCAGATTTTCTTAGACAATACCAATTTTAAATACTTTATCCCATTATCTCCAGAAATCCATATTTCAGAAATCCTAATATTTTGACATCCAAACTACACTCAGGGCTCTCACATTTGGAAATGGCACAAGAATTCCATGCAATCTTATATAGCTCAACTTAATAATTAGGATTATGAATTCCGGGTTCAGGCCATTTAGGGTGTAGTTCAGTCACCCCATTCGTATCTTCTAGTTCTGAAGCAAACAATATTGTCCAAAGGAGGAAATACCCCATCTAAATCCCAGATGATGCTGATCCAGCACTGCCTCCAAATGCTGAGCTGTATTAGAGCACGCATAGAACATTCCTCCTCCCCAA